>NQLW01000098.1:1422251-1464614 GCA_002312845.1 Kalanchoe fedtschenkoi
TTTGAATTAGGGTTGAAAAATAAATTTATTAATTAATGTTTAGTGCTAAAGTAGTTGTGTCAATTAAATATGTATTGGAGCCACCGGGGGTGGTGAAGTGACAAGATGATCCGTCTGTCATCTGCAAGCAGGTCTCGCGTTTAGTTCTAAATTGGTGGTTGGATGTGTGTGTATTTTCTTCGTATTTATTGTAAAACAAATTAAATACGAATTAGAATTGATGAATAACTAGTAAAAGTGGACAAATAATATCGATTAAATACTAAATAAAAGAGTACAAATGAAGTACTAATTATAGAATACGTTTGAATAATGACATAATTAGTATTATTTAAATTATGATGTGTGGTAAATGAAGCTGTTAACCACTAATAATTATTTTTTAGAAACACTGTGTAGTGGAGCATATTAGTAAGTTAAAGGTCTCAAACACGATCTATATTGAGTACATTAGACAATGTTTTTTTGTCAGAAGTGCCATTTATATTGAGTACATTGAAGGTAATAAGTGTCGTTTAAAATAAAAACAAAGAAATGACGCTTAATTAGGGGTAACAAGCGCCGTCTAAAGTATACACATGATTTTTTTAACCAAGTAGCGTCATCTATGATTATTTTAATTAATCATAAATAATTAATTCTGTGAATAATACATAATATACATGTCATTTTTTATCAATAAGCGTCGTCTGTCGTAACTTTTATTATTTTTTAGGTGTTCTTTAATTTAATAATTTGATCAACTTAATCCCTTAACCAGATCTGTTGATTATTTGTGATCAATTTATTGATATATATAACAGAATAGAATACGCCCGGGTGTCTGTCCGTACGACGCTCCTGGGCGGTTCTGTTCGGTTTGGTTCGGTCCGGTTCGATTTGATTTGGTTTGGTTTGGTTTCAAATTTTAAAAAATCATCCGGTTTACAGTTTCATATTTTAAAAAGGAATGACTAAAAATTTAGTTCGATTTTTAATTTTTATCGAACCGAACCGTCGGGACGACGGGTGCCTTTACGAACACCTGAAAAAATAATAAATTTTAAGTTGATAAGCACTTACGGAATTAAGTTGATCAAGAAGGCCAAGAAGCACTGATAAATATCTGAGTACAAGGAGAAGGGGAGTCAATGATGTCAGACAAGGAGGGAGCAAATGAAACACCGTGTAGGTGGGAATCAGTACTCATGGTTGTGAAGGAATAAATGTTGATAAATCATATGGTTACTAAACATCTATCCAGTCAGATTCATGAACTATAAAGTTGAGTATGGAATGGTTGACGTGAACTAAAACTTAAAAGCTTCATTTCTAGACGATGAAATAAATTTAAAAAATTACTATCAAGAAATATATTTAAATTCTCTTTTCTAAAATTTTGATATATTATTAATTATTAGTTAGCATTAATCACAAATATTATTATGTAACTCGTAAAATCTATTAGTTGAACCGTATAATGTTTAATTGCCCGAAGAATATACTCTCTCGTTCTTTTTTACTTATCACCTTTTCTTTATACATTTGAGTTTGAGTTGTCACTTTTTACGTGAAATTTTATGATGATGCATCTCAACTTGTTCGTATAGAACTCTACATCAATAATATTTTTTATTATAATTTTATAATTTCTGTATTTTAAATTATTTATGTTTAAAATTTAATGCAAGATATTTTAAGTGATAAATAAAATAAGACAGAAAGAGTACCTCAAGGAATAGGAGAGGTTTCATAAAGAGATAAGACCATATTTATTAGATGAGATTTATATTTGGTCATACTATCATAATTTGAGCCATCAACTGACTTGGATACCATGCACGGGTTTGAATCCTATGTCTTTTTATTATTTTTATCAAATATTTATCTTCATATTATCTTTTTGTTAACTTTTAGTTGGATAAATGGTGATGACATGAAGATGAAAAAATATTTAATTTTTTTTATCTAATTTATGAAATTAAATAATAATTACTGTGTAAATACTAATAGTGGGTCGTATATAACTTTTAATTTCAAAATGCAACTAAAAAAGAAAAACTTCGAACACGACAATTTTTATTTTGATATATACAATATATCAATTACTTCAATAGTAATTAAATAAATCATTATTGGTAATATCAATTCAATTTCGTTGTGAATTTTTTCACATATTGTAAATTATCAATTAATAATAATAACAAACTACAAAAAATTTCTTTAAATAGTTTTAGATTAGATTTATTTGAATTTAAAAAAGAAAAACTTAGATGACTCGTAAGATCCTTTCGATGAAGTAGTATATTTATTCAGCTTCGTTTTCTAATTATCTTTTTATCAAATTTATCTTTTTAATATTTTTATTTGATTTTAATTAGATATAAATGAAAATTTTGATTTAATTTATAAAATTAAATTTCAATTACAGATAATGTGTATTTACTGAAAGTCTGTCACATGATACTTTTACTTTCAAATAAAACAAAAAAAAATTGAAATAAAAATTAAAAAATAATATGATCGCAACCACTTCAGTTTAATATATGAAACATACTAAAGTAGCACTCTCTCCATCCTTTGTCGTTTAAGATTAATTTGAATAGATTAAGGTAAAATTAATGCTAGTGGTTGAATAAATTTAATAAGTAGATGGTTAATATTTTTTTTAACAAATTCATATAAAAAGTAAAATTGGTAGATGATTACTGATGAAGAATGAATTTTCTATTGATTATGATAATGAAATGATTAATGTTTGACGTTTTAAGGTAGTTGTAAATATTAAATACGCATTGAAAAGTGTTAAGAGACAAATAAAAATAGATAAAATTTGATTAAGTGACATGTAAAAGAGGATAGAGAAAATATTTTATACGACAAAAGAAGCTGAACATAAGTGTGCGTCCCACATAAAAATATAATAAAATAAAATGATGGATATGATGTAAGTGATTCTAAAGGCTTTCGTATTAACATATATTTAAAATTAAATTTGTGTCATATCATTTATGATTTGTATCATGTCGTTTCACATCATTTTTCGTAATTTCTTTTTATAATTTTTTTTTCAAACATTAAAACAAACATTTCATACAATTTTATAAAATGACTATAATTTGACTTAAACATTGAATGATAATAAAAGACAAACTTTTAAAATTTAAAATCATATAAATAGTCCTGTTTGAAAACTCTTATTATAAATAATTGATGGCGTTTTTAAGTTTAACGACATAAAAAGCACAATTCAATTCATTTAAAAAAAATTATAAACGATAAACGGTGTTATAAAGCGTCATGAAATTATGTTTCAGTAAACCACAGCTGACGTTTTCTCACTACCATCTTAGAAAAATTCATTATACAATAAACGACGTGCCACATAGAAACTAAGCAGATTGAGTTATAGCACAAAGCTTTAATTTGATTTTTTTATTTTATGTTGATTATCCTACTTACTGTATGTTTTACGCACATGTTAATTACTATTGTGCACTTGTGCATCATAAATCGTACCTTGCGTATAAACACAACCAAACTTTCACTTTCTTTTTGCACCTCACTATATTCTCCACACCCCATCTATAAATATTTTTGTGCCAAACAAAATATTTGCTGCTAGAAAAATGAAGAACGCCAAAGCCAAATCAGTTGCTGCTATCGTGGGACTGTTGTTGTTTATGGTGTCAAATTTGGCACTTGTTGCTGAGGCGGTAGGCTGCAATCCGGTAAAGCTATTGCCATGCTTGCCCTCATTAACTCCGGATGAAGAGCCAGTTGCACCGGAGTGTTGTTACATGCTGAAGGAGCAAGAGCCTTGCCTTTGCGACTACATCCGAAACGCAGATTATTCGAAATACATTAATAACCCCAACACTCCTTATATCTTGGGAGTTTGTCAAGTGCCTCAACCTAGGTGCAGGTGGTAGAGTCCGTATCAAGAATCAATATTCTATACATGATCAATATACATCAATTTCTTGATGACTTTGCAGATTTTGTGCACAGTTAAAATAGCAATCTTATTTTCTCACTTTGTATACAAATTCATATTATATTGTTTTACTCTCAGCACAGTAAATACACAAGTTACTCAGAATGTAATTAATAAAAAACTTAAAACAAGAACTAATTGGGCAAATTCAGTTGATGAAAGTACGGACCAGATATGTTAAAACTGAGAGTGTATTGGCTTCAACAGCAGTTGTTTATGAGATATGGTACTGAAGAAATCAGGGACGAAAGGAGGCAGATGTGCAGCTCAGCTTGTGCAGAGTTCAACAAGCTGTGAAATTAAAGTGGAAATTGAAGAAATCTAATAATAGAATGTAAAGAATATTGCAAGGGAGGCTGAGTAGTTGAACTAAGGTGTCGTTATGTAAAATTAAGAGCTGAATGTTGAATGATGTATGAGAATCTGAATGATCAAACTCCTAGTCAAATCACATATGATTGCTGAATGATTTATTTTTATTTAGTAATTTATTTTTTTAAGTATCTTAATATATAATGATTGATTAATATAAAATTAAATTATAATTTTACAACATAAAAATAAAAAATATATAATCATTTTATAAGAAATTAGCTGCAGTCGAGATTGATGTGATTCTGATTGAAATACAATCCAGACAGAGTTGATTTCAGATACATATAAAAAATAAAGAGATAATTATAATAATCGTCTAGATATCATCTTTGAATGATTCAGATATAAAATTAGTAACAAATCATTTAGATTTTTCAAACATTCATTAAGAGAAAAAGAACAAGTATTCGGTTCACTGAATGCTTAATATAATAAGAGATCACCTCTTAATAGAGCCTAATAAATGCAACAAAACAAGGCTTAAGTAGGGTTTAACTGGAAAATTCTCTCCTTCATCTGCTAGTGTTGCCTAGGGGTTTTGTTTTGGATTACAAGCTGTTGATTTTTTGTTCCGTTTAGGGGTTTTGTTTAGGTTGGGTCCTCTATTTTGCTCGTCAGCTATCTTGTTAGTTCACTTTAGAACTTTTTTTCTACATATATGATGCATGTAAAATACAAGTGTATTTTTTGCATTATTAAAAATATGTGCATGTAAAATGATTAAGATTCTCATACTTTTAAACTGATGTATTTTGAGATCACGAGATTATATTTTCTATTTGGATAACATAAAAATATAATAAAATAAATACTTAAGTCAAGATATTTATTATGTTTTATATTTTTCAAATTACTAATATACCTCCTAATTTCAAGATACATAAATCTTAAAATTATTGATATTATGATCATTTTATATGCACATGTAAAACAACAAGCATGATCCCTTTTCTAAGAAAATATTAATATTTAAGTAATATATGTCAAAATAATTTATATAAAATATCATACTAGTGAACATCCTAACAATGTAAATAATATTATTGGGCGGAGGGAGTATTAATCAATTTATCATTTTTCGTTATAATAGGTGGTGTAAATGAAACCTTCCACACATTGAAAAATTTTAGGGGAAAAACTCAAAAGGGGTCTTGAACTATCGTCACTTACCCAATTGCGGTCAGAACAATCACGATTTTCAAAAAGGGTGTGATGGAAAAAAAATAGACTGATTTTTTAAAATAAAATTCACCATTATTTTCCAAAACTAATATTATTATTATATTTAGATTTGTGTGTGAAAATTGCGTTGTTTGATTATCAAAAGATATTATTTTCTTTATGTGTATAAAATGATATTATTTATTTTAATAATCAAACGACATAATTTTCATACACAAATCTAAGTCTTGTAATAATATTAGTTTTGAAATATAATGGTGAATTTTATTTTAAAAAATCAATTTAATTTTTTTTTCATTACACCATTTTTAAAAATCATGGTAAACAGCAATAGTGAAAGTCCCTTTTGAATTTTATCCAAAATTTTAAGGTCACTATATTTGGAAGTCATATTCGCACGTTGTAAATATTGTATCGTGTGTTGGAACTTGGAAGTGGTGCTACATGTAAGTTAGTGGAGTCAGCGGATTTCACTGAAATTTATTTTTCTTAATAAAGTGTAAATACATTAAAAATAAAAAAATATTATAAATTAGTAGAAGGAGGATCAAACATAAATTCATTTTTACGGCTAAATTGTGGACCAATCAGAGACATCATATCAGTGAAATTGAGTGAGTGAAATTTTGAAGACAAGTTTTATTTACTATTGGACTTTTACTCGATATGGAAAGAAAATGATTTTATGTTATTTATTTTATAAATTTTTATTTAATTAAATTATGATTTTGTAACCTTTAACTGCGTTAAATTGTATATTTAAAAAAAATATTTGTCGATACTTGACAAAATCAATGATGTTGAATATTTAAATTAGTGAACTTTGAAATAGAAATGACAGATTGCATATTTAATTGAAGCATGTTTGTCACATTGTACTCGTGTCCCATACTTAATCACAATATTTTTGTGGCACAAAAAGGTAAACTTATGGATGAAAATGAGTTTTGATACGAGAGATTTGTAAATAAATTTGACGAATTTAGTGGCGGTAATTTATGAGATTTGACAAAAAAAAATGCAGAAATGTTTATTGTTTTGATTAGCTAATTAAATACTTGTTTCATTTACAACTTAATTGATGCTTATTATTCATCAGTCACTAGTGATATATTTTTTGGTTAATATATTGATCCACATGTTATAACGAAAATTTTTTTCACAACCAAACTCCTTATATTTGTGTTATCTAATTAGAGTGTCTGATAAAAACGAAGATAGTAAATTAGGTAAAAATATTAAGAAGAATTAAATATCGAAAAGCGATACTGTGTGAGTTTATATATTGTATATTTTCAAATTGAGAAATGTCATTTTGATTTTTAAATATTTAAATATGACTGTTTTTGAACTAAGTTAACAACGCTTGCCTCTTTCTAAAAAAGGCAAGATCCATTTTTTTGTGTGGCGCATATCGTTTGTTTATGCCCTGCTCTCTAATCTAGACCCCACAGTTCAGGAGTTTCAAGTTTGGCAATTAGGGTTGTCAGCATGTGAAGCCGGCATATAAATTACAGAAACAGGATTGCAACCATGTGTTGTAAAATCTGGTGAACAAATATCTGAGGCTGTTTGATGTACTTTCACTTATTCTAATGTGCGCCATTTAGAGCCATGGAAACGAAGCTGAACTTGAGCAAGGAATTAGATGCGAGCATGCTTGTGAAAGCAGAAAGAACTCAGAGACTTAAAAGCAGAACTCGATACCCCTTTTTCTTAGTTGGAGAGGAATCCGGATGCCCAGCTGAAGACGATTTTGAAACGCCAGCATCCCCAGGCGCCTCTTCCAAGCAGCTCTGAGTCTCATCGCTGGTCACTCCAATGCTCAGCTTCTCCACCTCTTCTTTCGTGTAAATATGAATTTTGGATACGGCCTCGCAGAACTCGCTACATTCATCACATTTCAACTAGCTTAGACATCATGACTTTATCCTATAAGTTATCAAATCATTTGATGGAAGAGTGGACTAAGTTCGAGAGAGATGATTACTGCCATGGGTCCTCCCCGACCGCCATCATGTTGTTTTGGCTGTCTGTGTAAAGAATGCGCCAGCCCTTCTGGGGGTCTCGGAGAAGGCCTTCCATGCCAAACAGCCACTCCAGTTCAAACAGCAAGTCTGTGTACCCATTCAACTTGGACAGATCAATTGCCCTCCCAACCATGCTTCCTTGCTTGTGAACCTATCACAACAACATGCCACGACTGAATCAGGAAGGTATTTAAAACTCAGAAATTGAGAATCTTTTGTTGACAGTGTATGCCTGTCAGCTTGCCTTTGTGCAACTCCTCTTACTTGCATTTTGTGGAGACGTGTCCGCTGTAAGCGAAATTCCGAATAGCCTGCAGCCAGTTGGAGTCACAGAGGCAGTCTCATTTCTACCATCCTTTGTATTCATCTCCAGACTATAGGGCATGGATGCATCCTCAGGCAGCTTCTGGGCAGTTACCTGAGCTTCATCAATGTTCATGCCGTTATGAACCCAAGGACGACTAAATGAGCCACTTCCTCCGGTGAATCTGGCTGAGATTGACATTGCAGTACCCTGCATCTCTTTCTGAATGCGACTATGAGGAGGAAAGTACACGCTTCTAGAGCCAGCTGAACCTACTGGGTAAAAACTAGGCTTAGGCCTCTGATGTGTGCTGAACATGTTGCAACCAATGCTGGATTTTCTCCATGCACTGTATGGGCATACTTCTTGACCTTGTAAGACGGTGGGAAACACATCAGATTTCCCCAAGGTTGTATAACCAGTCGTTTGGATGTTAAGCCTCTCGGGGACAGTGACGTGGTCAGGTCTGGGCGGAAGCAGGAGTTGATTCACGAGATACGGCACCTCAGAACAACAACCAAGTGGATGGTTTACTTTGTCACCTCTGTAAAGAGGCGACGGTAAGCCTGAATTTTCTTGACCTTGCAAGACCTTGGAGGAGGATCTTATTGACTCCTCGAAGTCCAAAAACCCACTCCGACCTGCTGAGTGCGCAGAGAGTATACATTTAAATGAGATATTGATGGTGCGTGTCAAAGTTAAGATGGGGTCTGCAGAGTACGTATTACTACCAGTGGAAATATCATCCGCAATGCCAGATTGCAGACTACTCTGTAGACAAGTTCTCAGCTTCTTCAGCTGTGGAGAACCATGAAAGCTCAAAGGTGACGGGAGACGTATGGATGCATCAACCTCCCATGGGGAAACTCGTTCTTGATGATTGGTTGCATGGCCCTCATCCCATCTCACCTGGGAAATACCAGAAAGTGAGAATATAGATTCAGTAGAACACATAAATACAAAAACAGGAGACAAGCTGCAGTATCCAAATCCACACAGATGCTGAATTCAGTTGTGAACCTCACCGTCAAACATCTCCATTTGGAGTTGGGCCATCTATAGGGATCCAAATCACCCAGCCCAGTCACTATGCCACTACACCTATAGAAAAGCAGAGAGAGCGCTAGTAAAGCTCCTTAAAATGGGTTTTACAAAGTCCCATCTTTCTGGCCGAATGAAAAGATACATACCTTCTTTCTGGAGAGTCATCCATCTCTAACCTCATCACAAATCTTGTCCCGGTTGGTATAGGATTGATAATGCTTTTCATGTACTTTTGGATGGGTATGACAAAATCCGCATGGGTGGCCCTGCGAAGCATCAAGTTGAATAAATTACATGTTTCACCACAGCTGTATGTGTGACTGTTGAAATAATTAAGAAAATACCCAGTGCAGTGTATAAGTATATGTAGATGGTGCTTTCAAACAGGTGTGGTGACTGAAGATGTGGGTCATGATAGTAAGAGAAGAATACAGAAACCAGCATTGCCTTATGTAGATAGCTACACGACCAAACATAGGAGAAAAATACCAGATGCATTATTATTTGGTTGTTGAATCAAACAAGCGGACTGTTTACCTTGGACTGTAGAAAACATGGAAGATGTTCTTAGTCAATATGGCACTGGCCACCGACGAAAGAACAGTAGGAAGTGAGCTATGATTGCCAATGGATGAATCAGGAAGACAGTTTCGAGGTCGAACAGCTCTTCTGATTCCAAGTCTCAGTTCTCCATTTTCACCTCTGCAGGTCACACGGATTGATTCAAAGATCAGAAAAACTCACAGTTCATACCTTAATATATTTTGTAGTATTCTAAGGAACATGTGTCGCATTGTTCAAAAACAGCTAGCTAGTTATACTGTTGGAAGTTGAAGAAGTAGCTCGGTCATGTGACGGGTTATGACTCGTTAGTTAATTACACTTGCTACCCGCTATCTAAGACTTCCAGTACTTAAATCCCCTGAGTTATATTAACTAACAAGTCATAACCCCCGTCACGTAACAAGCTCTGTACCTTAAGAACAGCACAGCATCTCCTAACCCGAGATTCTTTTGGCTGACAAAGAGGCTCCAGCCTGTTGTCAGTAAGTGCCTCCTTGGCTGACCTGAAAAAAATATTGTTGTATCATCCTTTAGCTGTTTGAGACAGAAATACCATATTCTAAGTTAATATCGTCCTATGTTTATTACCGCGGTAAATATGGCGAAATCGCCACCCAACTCCATGGAGGTCCTTGGCAACAAGCTCCTGGGAGGGCCTTTGCTGCTTATAGTCCTATAGTGAGGTATTTAGAGGGTAGCTCTTGCACTGCGAAATGCGCAAAGAGTAAAGCAACTAATGTAGAAGAACGGAGGTCGGGTCCTTACTAAAGGTGGGAAGCAATCTTCTGCAGCCCGGCGTGGAACAGAAAACCCACCGTGGGTGCTGGTGTCTGAGGCCGTTAAGGTTTTGCAAAACATGTGTGGAGTTGATTTCAATGCTGGTTCATCATTCCCATTCGCGCTTAACAAATCACTGCGACTTAGACTCGAACCTACCAGCTACATAGTATCCAAATGGAATCTTAGAAAATGAATCATCAGCATTTGTCCTACAGCTTGTAAATGAAAAACTTTTTACCCAAGCCAAATAAAGGAATCATTATCATAGAGTGTGCATGAAAAGAAAGAGAAAGCCAGGTAACACTAGCAATGGTTATGACTTATGAGAGAAGAGAGGTTACCTCAGGTTGAGGAAGCAAGCTTAGCTGTGTGTAAACCTCATCATTTTCCTTATTTGCCTGATTAAGGGCATCAAGTAAGGATATGTTACTTCACAGTTCAATCTTTGCTCAGACAAGGAGTATAAAGTTCACTATAGAAGGATCAGCATATACATGAGATTAAGTAGACATCTACTTAGTCTCATGTGGGTGAAATAGTGCTTATTACCAGTCTTTGAACATTTACAACCCTGCAAAAGATCTGGGGTTGGAGATCATAAGTGGGCATATCCGTTGGAGAGAATGGAGAGTTGGAGGCAACCTGCTCCAGGTGACCCTGGGGAAAGTAAACAACCACATTTCCTTTCTTGGGCAGTGCGGTGAGAGGACCAGCACAAGCATGCCAAAGCTCTACATAGATTGAGGAGGATGCAAGAGAAGCTGGTGAGTTGGAGGAGCTGGAAGATGATGATGAAGACGATAAGCAACGCGCACAACCAGCTTTATCACCACAATCCCCATCACAACTCACATATGCATTCTTCCTTTCTTCCACCCTTACTGCATGGTGCCCATCAAGTTCCATTAAACCCGCTTTTGGTTCAACAACTAAGAATTAAACCAACAGCCGCAGCTCAATGATATCCAGCATACAAGAACAACCAAGCACAACAAAGCAATCCAAAATCCAGGGAAGAAGTTTTCAGGGAGACATGGAAGAGATTGTTTAATCAAGTGGTTTTGAATAATGCGGTATGAAAAACACGCTATAGAGTATAGACAGAATATGGGAACTGGAAGTCAAATCCTGTCATGGCAAGTGAAACCTTTTCTTTTTTATTATCTTTGGAGGCTAAACAGAGGCCTGGGCAAAGGCTTGGAAGTAGAGGAGAATTGGGATTTGGGAAAGGGGAGCAGCAACAAGATAACAATAAGAAAGGCTATATATGCAGGTGTATTGATATCTCAGATATAGTATACCACAAGATGATGGGAAGTTAAAGAAAGAAAAGAAAGCTAACCAAAAGATGATGGAACAGTGAAAGCAGAGATATAATAAAGTAAAAGATAAAATGAAGGGGGGAATCAAATAATCACAACAAACTCAAAGCATGATTCCCTGCTCCAATTGCAGGCACTGAGAAGAGGAAACAACAAAAGAAGCAGCAGCAGGAATAGACATGGACAATAGAATAACAAGTAACACACAGTCGGATGAAAATATACAGCACAGAGAGAGAGTTGAAACAAAGGAAGAAAAGGCCAATTTGGTAGTAGTGGTGAGAGTGAGGAGGAGTCCTTTCGGATTCAAGGACTGTATGGAGAAAGGGAGAGATGAGACAAAGACTGTGTTGGGTGTGGGGGACAAGTTAAGTCAGTACAATGCCCACATCCTTTCATCTCTCTCTCTATCTATTTACCCTTCTTTGCCTTTGCTTTTTTTAATTTTTTCAACTTTACTTTCTTCATTTTTCTATACTTTTTTTTTTCATTTTTCCTTTTTTGAAACCATCCACCAAGACAAAACGGAGATACCATTTAATTCAACCAGCACGCACCTTTTTAATCCTCTCTACTGCTCTCCATACATGCCCATCTATCAATTCCCCCCCATCCCTCTCTACCTCTCTTCTGTTCAACATTTAATAACAACAAGCCTAATAACATCAACAGCTTCTCAGCACCAGCTGCATCAGATGTAACAGCACTAATAAACACATTAAAGAAACCTCATATATCACAGTCATGAGTCATCCACCACCAAACCTCCACAACAGTACTAAAAAAAAGTACTCGTAATCCAACTCAACCATGTTAACTTAATGCCCTGCTAATGCTAATCATCTGATTCAAACACGCATGTAGCCAGCCAGACAAATTACCTGAGAAATTCCAGCTTCTTAAACAACTCAGAGACTTAAGATATTAGTGAAAAATCCATCCTGTGACAAAAAACAACCAATCATAAAATTATATCAGTCGAAATCAACATGCAGTACAACAACAAAATCATTCAATAAACGTAATGCACAGATCCGTATGCATAACGATAATAATACCGATCTGACAATTACAGTTAACACAAACATCAGCAGCAGCAACTTCATAACGATAATAATTCAGCTAGAGAGTTGAAAGCTCATCAACGCGATCGATCAAGAGAGAGAAGAAAGTGTCTCAGTTCACAGTAAAACCAGTCAGTGCTGCCAAAATTGCAAATGTATCATCGAACACCAAACAACCGAGACTTGTCTCTTTTCTAGGGCTTGTAGGTCCCTCTCTGTCTGATCCTTTTGGCAGCAACTATCGTGGGCGTGTTTAGTGCTATCGCAGTCTCCTTCCATCACCAAAACTTCTCACATCAACACGTCTCTGTCTCCGTCTCCAGTGATTCAGTCCCTCTCTCATCCCTCCCACACGCTTTATTCCTCATCTGTCGCATCACCTCCCAATCCCGATCCACTAACCTCCCAACTTCAAACCAACATACTCACCTCTCCGCCGCCGTAACCGCCGATGCGGCGTTGCTCCGGTCTCCTCAGGTCGCAGCAGAAAGTTACGCGAGAGATGATAAGACGAGACGAAAACGGTTGTTCAAAACGCTGCCGTAACGTACTGTCTGGACGAGGGACGCGTGATTCACGGGCGCGTGGAGAAGCTTCTTTCTGATGTTTTTTTATACTTGTGGCCCGCGACGCTACCAAATCACTGCACTCTGCAGCAGAGCTTCGATGCGGTCCGAAATGACGGAAATGCCCTTCATTTGTGGTCGAATTTATTAAGTGCATTATTATTTTTTATACTAAAATAATAAGATGCTGTTTTTTCCGAGCATGAATAAAGTTTTTAATGAAAGGAGATACACGTGAAGGCGAAACAGAGGGTAGTGAAATGTCACACTCACACCCAACATTTGTCCCCATAACATTTAAGTAAATTTAAAAACTAACTAATTAACTTTTTTTTCTTTCTTTTCCTTTTTCTATTTCACTTTAGTTGAGCTGAGGTTGTACGATTGTAGCTAGCCATGCCACCAACACAACTCGTGAACAACACTTTCTATGTTTTTAATCTTTTGATAAGTTAGGTTAATTAAGGCTGTAATCAACTCGGATTGGTCTCCATGGCCAGTAATTAATTACGGGTCTAGAATAGCCAATTGAGTGGTCTTGTTTTATCATAATTAACTTAATTATTCTCCTAATAGCTCATAATCATTAGTATTAAAGTTCGAACTTGAAACGTGTTGGGTTTGTGGCCAGGTCTTGCGCCATTTCAGTTATTCAATAGTACCTGTCCACCTGACGGTTCGGTTCGAGAAAAATTAAAAATCGAATCAAATTTTTAATCAACCCTTTTAAAAATATGAAATTGAAATCAAACCACTAACATTTAAAATCGGACCGAAACGATCCATTTCAAACCGAATGATTTTTTAAAATTTGAAACCGAACCGAATCAATAACATTTCAAACAGAATCGAATCGATCGATTTCAAACCGAACCGAACCGCTCGGGAGCGTCGTACGGACGGACGGACAGACTCTAGTCTTTTATAGTAGTATTAGATAAAATATATTTTTATATTAAAAAAAATGTAATGTTATATTCTTATTTTAACCTAAATTGTAATTTTATACCCTCAAATAATTCAATTTTTAATTTTATAATCCAAATTCAATTTAAAATATCTCAATATATCCTAATCCAGTTGATACTACATCAAAATAAATTGAAAAAATATTCACAGAAGAAAAAAAAGTTAATGTCTGCGTCGTTAAGTTCGAAGCTCAAATTCCAATACCCAACTTAGCCAAGAGTTAAACTTAACTTTATCTAAAAACTCTGACCCCTACTCGTCACAGGCGGAAGTATGAAAATACAGTGCGAACCATGAAATATGTAGGATAACATATTCATTTCTAATACCACAAAATAAAATTTTGAAACCACATTGGATTATATTATTATTTATAGACGTACAAAAGGGAAAAAGAAAAAGAAATAATTTGTATTGAACAAAGTGTAGATCAATAATGGGGGACATGGTGTTACGTTTAGATCTGTTTTTATTCAAGAGTTGGGGAGGAAAAGTGAGATTTCCATTAATAAACTAGCACAAGCTTTTAGGTTAAGTTTTGTCATTTTGAGCGTGTGTGGGATATGGATGAAATGAAAGGTCACAATTTGTGGTGGTTGGTGTTTAGTGTTGGTGGACCTGAAACTTTGTTTGTTGTCGATGTTACCATTTCAATGTTTGCATGTTGCCCGCGTTCATCGTACCCTTCCTCTCCTGTCCATTTCATCTCTCGACACATTGTTTCCTCTCCATCACATCCACATTCCGAACTTGTCAATCAATAATCATGTTCGAATCAGGACTTAAGACACTGGATTTTTACTTGTTCGGCCCAACTAGGTGATCTGGGTTTGATACTTCCGACATGAGATGACCGTTAGTTTACATTCATGATATGTCTTTTACTCAATATTCATGATATGTGTGTTAATTATATTCATCTTGACATGTCCGTTACTCCTTCTATTATCCCTACAAACATGTATGATTCGTGTACTCTTGAAATATATCGAAGAAATACAATAACATTGCAAATTCTTTCATGGTAATCAGAAAAATCCTCACAAAGCACACACCTACTATCATGGCCACCATTTTCAATTAGAGGAGCTGAACTTTTCAGCATCATTGACGCAGTGGCGGATCTACCTTAAGGGTAGGGGGGTCATTTGACCCCGGTGAAAAAAAAATTCCTCTTTATTTTTGTGTATTATTTATATTATGAAGTTAAAAAAACAGTCTTATTTAACCTTTTAAAAATCAAAATGACCCCTTTCAAGTTAAAAATATACACTATGTACCTATCAACACAATATTTTTTGATAGTTGACCCCTCTAAATATTTTTTCTGGATCCGCCCCTGCATTGATGGTTCTATTTCGGAGTTGATTAAGACCGTTGATGTCATAAATGATACTAAGACCAATACGATTGTCTCCAACTTGGAGTATGATGCATGGTTGGCGAAAGACAGATGAATTCTCGGATTCATGCTCAACTCTCTTACTAAAGAGGTATTAGCATCGGTGGCGAATCTTGACTCAGGAGCAAAAGTCTAGATCGCTTCGGAGATAATATTTTCAGCATAATCTCAGGTGCGGGTGACCGATCTATGTATGCAGCTAACAAATCTCAAGAAGGCGAGCATGTCCATTGCAGTATAATTCAACAAAATGAAAGCAATTGAAGATGAACTTGTCATTGTTGGAAAATTCATTGATGATGATGAGATGTTATTGTTCATTCTGTCTGGCCTTTGATTTTAACTATAACTCAATTGTGTCATATGTCTAAGTTCGAGCAGATTCATTCTCTTATTGAAATGTATACTTAGATCATGAAATACGAGATGCGGTTGGAGATGCTACAAGAAAAGAACACAGATGGACACTTTCAATCATCTACAAACGCAGCTACATGTGGTCACAGTGGTTTGCATGACTGTGGTGAAAATCGGGCATGGGTGAGGTGGACGTAGCACTAGGGGCGTGGCAATGGACCTTCCGGTGTAAACTCTAGAGGATAAAATGGGAAGCATCAGTGCCAAATATGTGGTAAGTCAAACCATATCATCATCAGTTACTGACATATGTTCGAGGGAAGATTACCGGTGAGGGAATAGTTGAAGTGGCTCATCATCGACAGCTTAGAGTCGACACAAATTGGTATGTCGATAGTAAAACTACATACCATGTTACCAATGACTTGGACAAGACAATAATTTGTGACAAGTAAAGTGGACACTATCACGTTCATGCAGCTAATGGAGTAGATATAAGAATTAGTAATATTGGTCATATAATTTTACATACCATGTCTATAATGTTCAGTTAAAACACATCTTGCATGTTTTTAGTGCTCACAAAAACATTTTGTCCATTCATCGTTTAGCTTCCGATAATAATCTCGACTTCATGTTTCACCCCATTTTTTCCTTATAAAGGATCAAACAACGAATGTGATCCTTCATTGGGGAAAAATGTGAAGAAGGTCTCTACCCTCTTGTTCCAAGTTCAAGTAATAGAGTTATTTTTGGTCAATAAGCAATCAATTGTTCAATGGCATAGCCGTTTAGACCATCATGCGTTTTCCGTTGTTAAGCATGTTCTCAATAACAACAATTTTTCTTATCTTGATGATTCTAGTGTCAAATCAATATGTGTTCCTTGTTAAAGGAACAATAGTCGCCAACTTCTTTATGTTAAGTTAAACAATGTGTCTATTAAACATATCTTTAATTGATTCACTCTAATGTCTGAGGCCCTTCTCCAACCTCAATACATAGACACACCTATTATGTTAGTTTTATTGATGACTACAATGGGTATATATGGATTTACCTCATTAAAAAGAAGTGTAGTCTTCCAAGTTTTTTAAAAATTTCAAAATCTAGTGGAGTATGAGAAGTTAAATACCTTCTTACAGAAGATTGGCATTGCACATCGTGTATCTTATCCTTATGCCCACCAATAAAATTACTCCACCGAAAAAAAAACAACGATACATAATCGAAGTTGGTCTAGCCCTCCTTACAAATGCATCTATGCTCTTGAATTGGGATGAGGTCTTTCTTACCGCAACATATCTCCTTAATCTTCTCCTAAATAAAGTGATTGGATAGTACACGTCAGTAAAAGTTTTAGGGGAAAAACCCAAAAGGGGCCCTAAACTATCGCTACTTACCCAATTGCGGTTAGAACTACCACGATTTCCAAAAAGGGTGCGATGAAAAAAAAAATGAACTGATTTTCTAAAATAAAGTTCACCATTACTTTTCAAAACTAATATTATTATGAGGCTTAGATTTGTGTGAGAAAATTACGTTGTTTGGTTATCAAAAAACGTTGTTTTCTTTATGTGCTTAAAACGATATTATTTATTTTAATAACCAAACGATATAATTTTCACACACAAATTTAAGTCTTGTAATAATATTAGTTTTGGAATGCAATGATGAATTTTATTTTAGAAAATCAGTTTAATTTTTTTTTCATCGCACTCTTTTTGGAAATTGTGGTAGTTCTGACCGCAATTGGGTAAACGGCGGTAGTTCAGGGCCCCTTTTGGGTTTTATCCCAAAGTTTTAATACAAGAAAAGCAAATTTATCAATGTCTCTACATGGCTTGTTCGCCCAATCATAGACCTTTCAGTCCTCATGAGCTTATTTTTCAATCTAAACAATGTGTGTTCATTGGCTATAGTTATGTTCATAAAGGGTTCAAGTGTCGTGTTGTTACTACTGGTTATATGTATATTTCTAGAGATGTGATTTTTAATGAGTCGGTCTTTCTCTTTGAAAATTTTATGACAATGCTGGAGCTCGCCTTAGACAGAAGATTATTTTATTACAAGATTTTTTATTTTATGGTGATGTAATTTTTATGATTCAAATATTACTAATACTCATAACCATGATGAATTTTCCAGTGTTGCATGTGATACACTTAACTCTTTTGAAAAACTTTTGAAGCAATTTGGTGTCTAGATGAGCTCATATAAAAGAAGCAATGTTTAGACATTAAATAACAATCCTGGCATTGAAATCAATAAAGATCCGCATGCGCCTGTTTCGAGTGCGTCGACTGATCCTATATATTCTGTAGCTCCTGAATTTCCTATTGAACGTTCAAAGATTGTTTCTTAATTTTCTTCAACTTACTCAACACAGGAAATTGTCTTGCCCCCTCCAGTGCTACGACTCAGACAAAGTTACAAATAAGTATTATAAAATCAAACAAATTTACTGATGACATTATTTAGTATGGAAACTTTTGCTTAACAGTGGAATTAAAAAATTTAAAAGAGGCACTTGATAACTCGAGTGAAGAAAAGCTATGCAAGAAAAATTTGTTGCACTACATAAGAACAAGACATGTCATTTGTTTCATCCAGTTAAAAGTTATAATGTAATTAATTAATTGTAAGATGTACAAAGTCAAGTAAAAAGTTGATGAAAGCATTGACAAACACAATGCAAGGTTATGGCTAAAGACTTCAAATAAAGATATATGATTGATTATGAGGATACATTTAGGCCAACTGTTAAAATTGTTATTGCACAACGTGTTCTATCTGTAATTATTTTTAGAGATTGGTGTTTAAGACAGCTGGATGTTCAGAAATAAGTTTCTGCATAATGTTCTGAAGGAAGAAGTTTATACAGCACACATGCTCATTATGTTTTTAAGTTAGACAAAGTCATTTATGGACTCAAACAAGCTCCACAAGCTTGGTATTCATGGAATCACAGCTGAGCTTAAAATTGTGTGATGGATTCCGGGCATTAAAATCGGATACATCATTATTTTTCAATCACAATACTAATGTAATTATGTTTATGATCATCTATGTAAATGACATGATTGTTACAGGTAAATGTTATATAAGCCTTACTTAGAGATTTGAGTGAAGAGTTTGCTCTCAATGACTTGGAAAATCTAAACTATTTTTCGGAGATAGAAGTCAAACTAATTTAGAGAGACATAAAATTATCATAGAAAAAAATATGCTTTTGATTTTTATAAGAGTTGATATGATGAAATTTAAATCTTCTTCTACTCCTTTATATGCTACTGAGAAATTTTTTAGAGAAGAGGGTGTACAGTTATCATCAGAAGATATCACTAAATATAGGAGTATTGTGAGTGCTCTACAATATTTGACTACTCGACCTCATACAACCTACTCAGTAGACAGGCTGCCAATTTTTATATGCATCTACTACAGTTCATTGGACTGCTATTAAAAAGATATTGAGATACATTAAAAAAAGTTGATAATAGGTTGAGGATAAATAAGTCTTCATCTACTATGATGAGTATTTTCTCCTATGCTTATTGGGTATATAATATTAGAAGATAGAAGGTCCACATGAGGTTTTGATATTTTTCTTGGATCAAATCTTATTTCTTGGAGTGCTAAAAAATAAGTTGTTGTATCAAGATCTAGTACTGAAGCTAAATACAAATTATTAGTCAATGCTGTTGCTGAAGATATTTAGATAAAAACACTAATAATTGAGCATGGAATCAAACTACAATAACCTCATTATTTGTGGTGTGATAACCTCCATATTTGTTAGCTAACTCTATCCTCCATACAAGAGGCAAACATGTTGAGATAGTTTTTCATTTTGTCAGTGAGAGAGAGTGAAAAGAAAGTAATTGCAAGTTCGACTCAATTAAAAGATAAATTTGCTCATGGATTTACCAAGGCTTTAACGGTTCGAGCATTTGAGGAGTTAAAAGACAATGTTAACCTACAACAAAAACTAGGTTAAGAGTGAACGAGGTTGTTAGAAAAATTCTCCTTAATGATCTCCTTCATAAGATGACCGTTACTCCACATTCATGACATGTCTGTTACTTAATAATCATGACATATCTGTTACTCAATATTTATGAGATGTCCGTTACTTACATTCATGACATGTCCGATAATTCTTCTAGTACCCTTATAAATATATACAATTTTTATACTTTTGAAATATATCAAAATACAATAACATTGCAAATTCTTTCACGGAAAGCTTCTTTATCTAAAGAAAAGAAAGTTGAAGCAAGAACATCGAATTGTCATAGCCCCCCATGGTGTTGAGATACCAAATTACCAGCTAGCGGACCATAACCTTAAAAAGATGATTAGTGTGATGCTAATCGAACTGAGATGAAGATTAAGACGAAAGTTGCTCCAAAAGGGTCCATCCCTCGACAAACTAGACATGTAGTTGGGGAGGAGGTGAAGTGAAACATCACTTTTGCATATATATATATATATGCAGACCACCACTCGTGCTATTAATCTAGGCAGTACACGAGGATCATATCACATTGTATGTTTTATCTTGCACACACAACTTCCTCATTTTTTGTGTGAAACAAATGGTTCCATATTTAAAGTTAGTTGGCAACAGGTAAGGATGTCCGGTTATTCTCATAAATTTTACATTTTTATTAGTTCAATCAACAACGTGGATATATATATGCAATATGTTCAACACTTCTTCACTTGCGAGATTTTAAACGAAAGAAAAACAATGCCCACTGGTGTAACAAGGGACGAGACAAAAATTCACTTTGATATAATGTGAGGCTAGTCTATTATATTGAAAATCATTTGTAATCAAATGAGGCTGTCCATCTATTTTTATACTTTAATTTTGAAGTTTAGACAACATGATCAAAATATAACTTGAGAGGAAAGCTTGAACTTGAACCTGAACCTGATTTCGACAAGGGATATATTTCCTAATTAGGATAAGAGCGACAAGGCAAGAAGACACTGAAATGAGGTGAGGCAGACCGAGGTGGGCCTCCATAACTTAATAGGCACAATGGGTTCTATGGTGCCTCCTATGTTGATAACTCTGTAGGCCACCAGTAAAATGACTACATTTTAGAGCCTCTCAGCTCAACCTCTCTGAAATCAAATGGATGCTGAAAAACAGACATCAACATGACAACATAGTACGTATAAATTTTTATAATAAAAGCGTGGACGATAAATTTAGAAAGGGCATTTGGTCTAGTGGTATGATTCTCGCTTAGGGTGCGAGAGGTCCCGAGTTCAATTCTCGGAATGCCCCCATGACTTTTTGCCCGGTAGTTTTTTTTTATTCTGGTTTTCAACCAGAAACTGTACCTCATGCAGTGTTATATGTCCCTGGCTCATGGGTGCTAGTAACAACATTTGAATCAGTTTCTGGGTTTGGTCGGTCTCTGGAATCTGCCTTCTCGCCACTCCTCTTGTCCTCATCCTTGGATACTGCAACCGATCCGTATTTGCGCGAAGCTTCAATCCATTCCTGTTGCTTGCCCAAATGACCATGTCGCGACAAGTACTTCTTCAGCTCAATCTTCAGACCCCTAACAGGCTACAAGCAGAAACATTTTCACAACATTTGTGAAAAAATGAATGTTGAGGTCCATTACAGCCGACAAGTAGTGCATATGTACCTCAGCATTGCACTCGTGTGCGAGTTGGAAGAACGCGACGGACACAAAGTGCTTTCCAACTGACTCAGCCAACTTGATCTGTCCTATCCAGTAGCTAGAGCTCCCCAGCTTATCGAACCCGCACCGGCTGCAATTCCGCGCCGTGTGATATGGCGTGACAGACCTCCTCGGCTTGCGCAAAACTGAGGATGTTTGCACAAGTGGCGTCCGTGGCGCTGCTAGGTCCTCATCCACCTTCTTTTGGAACTCAACACTCTTCTTCTTCTTCTTCTTTGGCTTCACTTCAGTCTCTCCGGTAGGTTTCCCTTCAGCCTTCTTCAATCCTTCACCCTTATCAGCCGCTTCAGACTTCACTCCATCATCCTTGTCAGACACTCCAGGCTTCGATCCGCCATCATTCACGACAGCTCCAGGCTCTGATACCTCATCATTCTCAGTTGCTTCAGCTTTTGATCCAACGGCTTTTTGGGTCACTTCAAGCTTCTCATTTCCAGCAACCTCACTCGACTGTTGTTGCTTTCGCGACATTTCATCTTGAGATTTCGCTGTGGTTTTCTTGGCAGTCGATTTGACCATGACATTCGTGTTCCGCTGGGTTCCAAAGACACGTTTTTGCCTGAAACCTCAACCAATATCACATCGGCGGACTTCAATGTAATAATTAAAATAGAAAATATGCACAAATCATTCAGAGAATTCAATAATGTTCATCAACACGAAAATCTCACTTCAGATTTCGGTGATCGGTGGAATCTGGCTTCGATTCTTCTGTAGCTTTTCGATAATCCATATACTTCGACTTCCGAATCCTCCCTGTCGAAAATTCACCACAAAATCCAACAAATTCAAAACTCACCCGGCCTTCAAATCCACACGCACAAAACTGTAAGAAAATACCTGGAAGTGGACTCGGATGAGAATCCATATGCGACATCGATGCCTTCGTATTCTCCTTGGCAAACCGCAACCGAAAATGCTACGCTGCTTGCAGTTTGCTATACAGAGAAAGAGCCTTCGGCAGTTTGATCAGAGTGCGCGGGAACGGTTTATCGATTTCGGTTTTTTAATTTGAAATTGGGCCCGAAAAACTGCAGATCAGTCAAAACGACAGGTCAAGTGAAAAATAGGGGTTACCTCGTATCACTGGCCGTGGGCCTAAGAATGAACCTATCAAACATGGAAAGCCAAATAAAATCAAAGTCAAATCTACCAAATTTTGATTTAAATATGTGAATCACCTAATATATTGTGTAAAATACAAATTTATTAATATATTTAATATCAAAATCATACTTTTTTTAATTTTTTTATTAAATGTAAATTATAAGCACACTCAACCATCATATGATTCAAATCCAAAATCACCTTTTTTTACCTCAAAACCATTCTAATTTTGTATAAAACCATCCTGATTTCGTGACTGTAACCTTGCTTATCATGATGATATCACCATTCTTATGTAAAATTGAGTCTTGCTCAATGTCATATGAATATTGGAATAGCTTAATTAATAATCAGATAATTTCTGATTTTTTATTCCTGAATGATATATCTTTATTTGATCACTCACTATCTAAACATCTTATTATATTATTTTTATCATTTTTGCATTTTAAAATATAAATAAAAATATGATTCAATAATAATTTTATTTTTAAATATACATTATTTATTCATGTATAGCATGAGATATAATAGAAAATAAATAATACAAAATGAAGTGTGATTTGATTGAATAAGTAAAATGCATAAATATTTTTAATCGGTAGATGAGATTTGATTCAGATGTTGAATTAACTATAAATGGATCTGACTTTACAAATTATCATTCATAACAAATAAACAAAAAGTCGGTTCACTTAACACTTAATATAATAAGATATCACCTTTTTTCTAAAATTAGATCATAGATTATCTATTAAACTCAAGCCGAGAACATGCTTTTGAAAGTGACTAGGTGGTAAGTCTTTAGTAAGTGGATCCGCTAAACATCAAATTAGTGTTTATATTTTGAATCATAATAGTCTGATCCTAAATTTTATCTTTCACAACATGATACTTTATGTCAATGTGTTTGGAAATACTGTTTGACTTATTATTCGAAGAGAATATTGCAACCTCATTATCGTAGTATAACTTAAATGGTGTAGGAATATTGTCGAGCGCATCTTTAAGACTAGGATAATATTCTTAAGTAATACAGCTTGTTTTGTGGCTTTAAAACATAACACAAACTCAACTTGCATCGTTGATGCTGTTATAAACTCTTGTTCAGAACTTTTTCATGCAATGGCTCTTCCTACGAGGATGAAGATGTATCCAGATGTTGAATTCTCGGTATGCTTAGTGCCCTGCAGATAACACAAGATCTTCTTAATAGTCTTCGTGTGATTTAGTCCTAAATTTAACTAAAATTCTGCAAACTCCCGCTAACAAAAAGCCAAATCAGGACGCTACAGACTTGAGCATACGTAATGCTAGCTTCTAATAACTGAAGAGTACAGAGCCGCCTTCATCTAATAGCTTCTAATTGATTCCATGGATACTTATTCCCTTTGACTATATAGAAGCAGGTGTGGTAGATCAATTATGCATTTTGTATCTCTTAGGTACTTTGTCAATTAATGTGTGACTTTTGAGACAAACCTACTACTCATTTGGATCTGTCATGATGAATTTCAGTACTTAGAACATAAGATGCATCAAATGAGGTCATTCTTATCAAAATTATAGGATAAAAACACTTTGTCTTATGCAACATGTTTTCATCTCTCTACTAGCAAACAGGATACTATCAACATAAAGTATTAATATGATGAATTTACCTGCTATAAACTTGATGTACATGAAATTATCCACTTTGCTTGCAAAAAAGTTAATTTTTTAACTATTTTATTAAATTTAAGATACCACTGTCTTGACGCTTGCTTTAGCCCATAATTGACTTCTACATTTCATGTATTCCTTTCCCTTATTGACAAAACTTTCCGGTTGAGCCATGTATATACTTTCTCATGCAAATCATCACATTAAGGAATGTTGTATTAACGTCCATTAGGTTTACCTCTTAACCATATGAGTTACTAGCGTAATAACTATTTTTAGTGAATCTTTCTTAAAGGTGGCTGAGAAAGTGTCAATAAAATCAACCCATTGTCTTGAAGTAAAGCGTTTGCTAAAAGTCTTGCCTTAAATCTTTCGATGTTTTCCTCAGAGTCATGTTTAGTTTTGTAGATCCACTTACAACCTGCTGTTTTGACTTCGTTGAGAATTTATAATAAATCACAACATTATTAATGCTCATAGACTTAATTTCATAATCTTCCATGTTTTCAAGTACTTTAATGAATCATTAGATATCATGACACCCTTAAATGGAGTGAGATCATCTATTTTTTTATGTCATGTACATTTTCATTCATGTCAACGTAATCATTAGGAATGACAGAGACCTTTCTCGTTATGATCTTAAGTAAGGCTTAATTAATAACCACAGAAGATCCATCGTCAACTAGATCCATCGTCAACTGTCACAGGAGTCTGGTTTGATATGAAATTGAGTTATATTTTATTCATTATGTGAAGAATGATGGTGCTTTGATGTGTCTCCACTTCATCTTGGTAAAGAGAAAAATAATAGGGAAGACGACGGAAAGAGAGGTCAAGGAAAAAAATGTGATTGTAGATAGAAAATGGTATAGATTTGATGAGGAATCTGATTTTAATCACGATGAATTATTTGATGATGTTTTGAATGAGCAACGTGATGTATTTGAACAATCATTGAATTTATGTACAATGCTTGAAAGAGATGAAGTGGATCAAGCGGGAAATGAGGAAACTATATATTGACGGATTTGAGTAGTCACATATATAGTGGGGATGATGATGTTTCTAATAATGAGAATGTGAGAATTTATGAAGATGGAAGTGAATGGCTTTCATTTTTCTTAATCAGGGGTTAAATTTAGATAAAGATGATTTTTTTTTGTGAAGCAATTAATTTGTTAGAGACAAAAAAATATGCGGGAAGATCATTAATATTAAAATAAATGTACATGAAGCGAATGTGGATACTAATGTGTTTAAAGATGTTAGTTCATTAGATTAGTTGCTCATTGAAAGTGAGTAAGTGATGAATAGCAACCTGTGCATAAAAAAATGTCACACCTCAACGAGAAGATAGGCTTTTATAAGAGAGTCGATTTTTGTACAAGGGACTACAATTCAGAAATAAATTTGTAGTTAACAAATCTTTACGGTATTTAAAAGACTTTAATGTCAGTTACGTCGCCAATGAGACTAAAAAAGTGTAAGATGCTGAAGTGTTATCAGAGGATTTACTCCTTTTTCTTCAAATATGAAAATGGAGATAAGAACTTTATGATTAAGACATGGGTGCCTCATAGAGATTGACTGCATAAATTTCACAACTACAAGATGTTGATGACTACAAAGTTCTTAACAAAATATTATTTGGATCAGTTCAAAATTAACCCTAAAAAAGAGCTACCTGCATTTTATGCTCATGCTAAGTGCGATCTCAAAGTAAATTTATGCAATCTTATGTGTTTTAGATCTAGAAAAAAGGTGTTGCAAATTGTACAGGGTTCAGTTGGTGAGCACTTTAAACCATTCGGGCAATATTGTGTTGCGATATCACAACGGTGTCCTGGATTAAGTGTGAAGTTAAAAATTAATGGTGACCATTTTTAGAGAATGTATACATGTGTTGATGCTTGTAAAAGGGGCTCTTAAAGTGGATGCAGATCACCATGTAAGACAGAAAGTAAGGATATGTTTTATTGCATTGGCCGAATATATACTGCTGCTGTAAAGGCAATGCAATAGAAAACATATTATCATTTTGGTCTCTACTTGTAAAGGCTCATAGAAGCAACGTGTTTGAAAGGTAGAGTGTTGGTGCATATAAAGGGATGGTATTTCATATCACCCATTGAGCTCATAGATTTGAACTGTAAGTATAGTTTGACTCTCTCGCACTCATTGCCAATTGATTTTGAGTGTGGAACCAACTTACTAACATGGTATCAGAGTGAGTTTTAGCCGCATCCCTGAATAAACCGGTCTAACATATGTTGGTTACCTCCGCACGAGGCCGCACGAGGTCTCACTTGCGAGATATTGATTTAATACGGTTTCGTCCGCCTAACAATCTCGCAAGTGAGGGGGTGTTGATTCATATAAAGGGATTGTATCTCACATCGCTCATTGAGCTCATAGATTTGAACCTTAAGTATAGTTGAACTCTCCCACTTATTGTCAATTGATTTTGAGTGTGAAACCAATTTACTAATATAGAATCAACCTGTAAAGGTAAAGGCTTATTTGAAAAGTGACTATAATAAGTAAACAAACTCAATGAATCAAAACAAACATTCTTTCAATTGCTCTACAAGTGCAAATATTATTGCTTAAAACTATTTTATTATTCATAACATGTTTATTATATAGAATACATGTGTGTCGAATCAAAATCTTCAAATAAGGATTCAAATTTGAGGTTATGACAATTTTAGTACAAATTTTCGATATTAGACTCCTGGACTCATATCCATCAGTGACACTGTGGCAGTTTCATTGGGTGGACGGCGGGAATAGTTATCTATCCAGGTTCAGATCAAATTATTCATTTTTAGTGTAAAAAATAATATATTTTTAACTTTTGTACTTTCAATTAAATCTAAAATATCATATTTCTTATTTTTATATCCTAATCATTTTAAAAAAAAATTATATTTTTTATTTTTGTACCTCATCCAGCTTAAAAAATTTTTTTACATCCCAAATAAAATTTCTACTTGCCCGTTCGTCACTGACAGTGAGCTGGCCGACGGCTCTTACGAACTCCACGTCAGCATCATCTTCCTCCTTATGATTTACAAAAAAAGACCGTTTTTTACGCTCGCCCACGGCCTATAATTTCTAGAGAGAGAAAATAAATGGTGAAGCCAACCTGCGAATGCGAGAGTTCCTCTCCGTCATCATTTTTTGTTTCTGTATTTTTTTCTGAAGCGGAGTTCTATTCGTCGATTCTTGCTGGCGTCAGAAGGAAACGTAGGGGAAGATGAGCGTTATCGACATTCTCTTCCGCGTCGACGAGATATGCAAGAGGTACGACAAGTACGACATCGATAAGCAGCGCGAGCAGAACGCGTTCGGCGATGATGCGTTCGCTCGGCTCTACGCCTCCGTCGAGGCCGAGATCGAAAAGGCGCTTCAAGTGAGTTTTTGTTTTCATTTTTATTCATCAATTTCGCTGCATTTTGTTTCATGATTAGATTTTTCATGTTGAAGTTGGATAACATGGAAATTTGATTGTTACTCAATTTGTACGATAATTAGGGTTTTGAAGGTTAAGGAGATACGCTGGATTCTTGAATGATTAAGGCTATGTTTGGTTTAGGAAAATATGGAGGAGGAGAAAATGAGAGGAAAAGTAAATTTTCCAGTGGAATCATATGAAACAATCTTTAGTTTAAATAAAAAATTTACTATTTTTTATTTAATTTTTTATCTCAAACTTTCCATCAACCAAACAACGAATGAAGAGCAAGATCTAACCTGGAGCTCAGAGATATGAAATGAATCTTCATGTATTGGATTGGATTGGTCCGGTTAGATTGATTAGGCTAATACTTGTTAGAGTTGGGCTTTGGGATTTTGTTAAAAGAGTGTGTCTGATGATGGGGTTCAGAAATCGGAGAGAGCGATGACTGAGACAAACAGAGCAGCTGCCGTAGCCATGAATGCGGAGATTCGAAGAACTAAGGCCAGGTTGCTGGAGGAAATTCCTAAGCTTCAGAAATTGGCTGTGAAGAAGGTCAGGCTGCTGTGAAACATTGTTGTTTACGAAGATTAATGATGTTTTTAGTTTCGAAAGTTGATGCAGCTGGCAGCATTGATCAATAAAACAATGACTTTCCCCGTTTGGATGATATTTTTGATGCAGGCTAAAGGACTGCTCAAAGAAGACTTGGAAGCGCGCAGTGATCTGGTCATGGCCCTACCAGAGAGGATTCGAGCAATCCCAGATGCGGCGACAAATGCAGCAGCACAAGGAGGATGGGGGACTTCAACATCTAGAAACCATATCAAGTTTGACACACCAGGTTAAAAATTTTCCATCTGTTTCCATCTTGCATCTGTCAATGGTTGGGGTCGAGGCATTGAAAATTAGCTTACTGAATCTACTGATGTTTCGGGCTCAGTTGATGGAAACTTGGGCAGTGAGTTTTTCCAACAATCCGAAGAATCAAGTCAATTTAAACAAGAATATGAAATGCGCAGAATGAAGCAAGTAAGTTGCTGCTTACAAGTCTTCAGTTGTTCCCACTTTAACAAAAACAATTTTTTAGGTCTGCAATACGTTAGATTTTTTTATAAACTGTGTAGGATGAAGGCTTGGACTTTATATCACATGGGCTGGACACACTGAAGGACCTGGCACATGATATGAATGAAGTAAGAGATACTGGCTCTCAACATCTTACTCCAATGCTGTTTGAAGGAGACGTCAAATAATTAACTGAGATGGATATCCAATTTTGCTCATGTAGGAACTGGACAGGCAAGTTCCACTGATGGACGAAATCGATACAAAGGTCTGGTTTCTGCTTCCCTCGTGTTATTGTTTATTTTTTGGAACAAGTAAAAAGTAGATTCTACTATTTTCAACTTCGATGGATTGACATTTTTTTAGTATTTCTTGACTGTTTCGGTCCAATTCACTGTGAGAAAAGAATACACCCTAAGAAGTTGATTGACTCAGAGGTTGTTGTTTTTTTTTTTGTTGTTTCTCTTACAGGTTGATAGAGCAACGGCAGACCTGAAAAACACTAATGTCAGACTCAAAGAAACTCTGTTTAAGGTGATAAAAAAGTGATTTTACTTTTGTCCCACTTCTATCTTCTCCTGGCATCTCTATTGCTTTTTCTGCATAAGCGAGTTTATTTGGTCTTTGTTTCAGGTGAGGTCAACTCGCAACTTCATCATCGATATCATTCTACTGTGTGTTCTACTGGGAATCGTCTCATATCTATACAAGTACCCCCTCTTTCTTTCCTCAACCAAAAGAAGTGCTTCACTTCTGTGCCATTCTCACTCATTTTCTCTCATTTCATTTGGCAGCGTACTGAAAGAATGATCGATCCTCGATGAAATATAATGAAGCATGATTTTCTGTTTTACACTCTCCTAAACCATCTTGAAGCTGCACTTCACATCGAAAGATACATATTTCTTATACCAGTCTCAGCCCGTCAAATCGTATTCTGTAACAGGGCGATTTCAATATTATTGCAGATAAGATGTCTTGTACATCTCATGTATAACGAACTACTCCATATACATGAATGCTTTACTTTTGCTGGCTTCCAATGCTCTCACTTGATCATGATGTAAATTAATAGCTTTTTGAGTAACTTCAGTGAAAGGTTATGCTGATTTAGATTTGTATATCATAACCAATTTAGCAGACAAAAAGAATTCAGACAAAACAAGAAGAAGAAGAACAAGTCCACTTGAAAATTTAAGAATCACTCTTGTAATCCAAAATTCATCAAAAGTACTAATCAAATGAAATCTCAAACTCAGCCTCAAATCTTCTCCACGCAAATTGGTCAATCAAGTGAAAAATGTCGCAAATAGAATAACAGCTCCAATGAGGGCCGTCTTGAAATTTGAAAGAGAACAATTTTGTGTGCCAGAAGTGTCTGCTGTATCGCCAGAGCTGGGGTTGTCGGCAGCAGCTGCACCCTTCCCTTTAGTCTTGGCTGGTTCCGGAGCTGGCGCCGGGGCTTTTGGTGCAAATATTCCCAAAGGAAGAAGCACCTTGTCCACCTGCAAAAGCACTCAAGATCAATGGATGAAGTGTGTTTGACAAATGAGTTGAAACTCAGCCTTGGCTCATACTGACCTGATAAACTGCAAGCTGATTGTCAGTATAGACTGTATTGGCAACCGTGGCATTAACAATGCCGGTGGTGATATTTACTTGGTTTCCTGATGTGGTGACATTCAGTGGAAACTCGCCGTCATTGCTGTTCCCAGCCTGCGTCCTCAACGGGTTACTCACAGTCTGAAACTGTGAAGTTGACAGAAAAGTGGGGACGACGTGGAACTGGATCAGCTGGACCTTCTGCTGATCACTCAGGGAATTCAAAGTGCCCGGTTTGAGGCTGGAGAAGGCATTGTCAGTGGGAGCAAAAACTGTAATGCCTTGGTTTGAGTTGTTCAACTGTGTGTTGATCTGATCTTCCAGCTGAGTGCTCTTCAGCAGCCTGATCAGGACCGTGTACTGGCCTGCCTTTTCTAGTATTTTGGTAATGTTGGTCGGGCCGGACGGGGTTGGGGCTGGGGCGGACGATTGAGCTGAGGTTAAGGTGCATTGGAGGAGGATGAGGAGAGCTAGATAGGTGTGGAAGATGTTGAGCTGCCTCATGGTTGTGGTGCTCAAGGTGGTGGTGGTACCTTTTTGTTCCTTGGGTGCTTGGAGAGGTGGCTTGGTGAGATGGGGTTTTATTGGAGCTGGGAATGTATATAATGAGAAGGTTGAGTAAGAGTTCGGTGATGTGTTCAGCTACTGGTTGGTTTTGCTTTGGGTTGAAGATAGACTTGAGAACAGAGTGATGATTGATGAGAAATCAGGTTGTTGGGTATGATTTGTGAAGATGTGAATCATTACTTCACTTTGAATAAAACAATTAGTACCAGGTTGCCATGTTTCCAAGATACATTGATGAACTATTCAAACTTTGCTGTGCCTAAAATGGTTTCTCATAGTGACAGTGGCAGAGATTAGGCAACAAAATGAAATGTGCTATTAGTACCCACAGTTCTCCATCTGGAGTCTGGACATGGATAAGAGAAGTGACCTCATCATCATGCACTTTTTTTCTTCGAAGAACAACCAAAAACGGATGAGGGTCTAACTCGCAACTCTTTTCATTGCCTGTGCTTAATATTACGTTGATGGTACACTGCACTACTACCTAGACTAGGATGAAACTGGGGAGGCCTGTGGCGATACGATAACAAAAGGAGGTGAATCCCTCAGTTAGCTGTTGGAGATTTTGAGTCAGTGTTGGCTAACTGTCTCTCTTTCAAGGCTTCCTCAGAGGTGATCTTCACAGGAATCAAGTCTGCAGTTGAGAAACAAAAGCAACTGAGTGATCACAATAGGACATAATAGATCATCTCCGGAATCATTAAAGTGAAATGCTCCAAAACGTAAAAGCTAGTTCACCAGATAGGAAGCAAAGTCTCTGTTTTTTGGCAACACTAGATGCTGAAACATACGAAAGAGAGTGGGTTAGTTTCCAGTAGAGCGATAATTGAACTACAATAGTGCTAATTGCTAATGATTATGACGGAATAGCGCATAGCACGTCGACAATATCAGCAGTCACCATCTATAAAATATCAACGCCTTTGGGACTATAGCAAACCTAATACAGCAATACTTGACACCACGACAGCCGACATACAGTTAAAATCATTATGTTTTATCAACTATCTTTTCCGTTTTGAGGCTATAGTGAATGGCACAAAACTCCTGCCCAATAAGGTTCTCGATAAAACTTGCCTTAAATAGGCTACATTCGAAATTCAGACACGCGCACAAAAGAAGCTATCTTCTGCATCTAACTCTATAATCCATCACCGTATATAAAAATCAGAGCATCATCCTCAAAAAAATCAGAATATCAGTCATGGTTAATAAGAAATAGGAGATGCGCACTCCGTGATTGAGTTTCAGTCATCACTTCCAGTAATGCAATCTCCCAAAGATCATATTCATTGATATAAGCTATACAAAATTAATAGCAAGATGAAATATTTGGAAGGGAATAACATACAGAGGTGATCATAGGCAACAGAGTTGTTGCTTTCTATGACAGTTTCCCTATAAGCTTCCTCACAAAGCTGCCCGAGGAACTTCTCCTGCAATCAACAACATAGCCAAACACAGCAACATCAGCAGTTAACGCCAGATTCAAACTCATCTTTTGAGATATCTATCTGGAAACCCTAGATTCCAATTCTGGGAATTTGACAGAAGTTTGCAGCAGTGGGCGGAGGATCGTACCGAGGCTTTGTTGATGAGAAAAATGGCTTCGTGGCTCAGCCTCATATCATCTCCACCTTCGCTCTTCGCAATCATCCTTACACGATTCATCGGAAACAGACACTTCGCTTCCTCCGATTCAACCTTCCTCTTATGCTTTCCACTCGCTTTCTTCTTCATAACCTCAACTTCCTTCTCCTCTTCTCCTCCATCATCTTCGTCTTCCTCGGCCACGGATTCGTTGTCTGAGCCCTCGGAGTCCGAATGCGGCGGTTCCGGAAGGGAATCAGAGCTCGATGGAGGGGCAGGAGTTGCGCCTTCAGCTTCGGCGGTGTCGCCATTGCTGACGTGGCCTTTTTTCTTCCTCGTCGGCGTCGGGTTCTGCCCTTTTAGAGGCGTCCGTCGCGTGTTTCTCATCTTCCGATTTCCTCCTCTGATGGCAGTTAGTCATAAGCAACAGTTACAGACTTTCATCAATTACAAGGTTGGGCTCCACTGGGCCGCGAACCTTTGTAAGAATTAATTCGATCGGATAAATTTAACATCATAGAAAATGAAATGCATTCAGAAAATAAAATTATAATCACCCACTGTGTACGTACAAATTACATGTGTGACAGATGATTGCTGACTGCTTTTCAGTTGAAGAGGATTGTACTTCCACAGCATGGTTGATAAGAATAAAAAACATATAGGAAGCTATAAGGGAAGGTTGTTTGCTGAACTAATTGCTCTAAGAAGGTGTACTGGTTGCTATGGTAGATAGATAGGCAAATCAATCTTGGGTTGTTGAATGAATCCTGGATAAGTTGAGGGAATGATGATAGCCTTTGAAGATCCTTCGTCTAGTTCGCTGCCCATTTTTAAGAAGTAGCTGTGCCTGGCAGGTGGCAATGGAGGGTTAAAAACAGCAGCAATTTGAGATCAATAGAGTGGAGTAGCCTGTTTAACTTGAGTAAATGTAGAAGCAATTTGAAATGACAGGGAAGTGAATGCGAGGTACACTGTACCAGCGAGTGTCTGCGGTAAGTTCAGGGTGGAAAGCTGTTCCGAGTAGGTTCTTTTGCCTGACAGCCACAATAACTTTACTGGTGGCGGCAGAACTTTGCTGCAAGAACACCAGGCATGAGCACAAAAGCAATGCAAAGTTGGCAAGAGCTTGTGTAATACTTGAGATCGACAATTCAATCATGATTGAGATAGAGTGGACAGAACACCCTCTACTTCAAATTACTCTACATACAGCAGCCACAGAACAGGTTGCCATGGCCAATGACAGCTTTTACACTTCAATAATTCAGTTTGTTATATATGCTTGAAAAGGCTAACTATGCCTTTAGATGGCATCCCCACCAGATCAGCCATTTGATACTTGTTCCATACGTTACCATACAGCTTTGACAGAAAAACGTAATGCAAGAGTCGTAGAGTTGTCCCAGTACATCTATTTTGCAGACTTCAAATTTGCCAATCCATATAATTTACCAGCAATCACATCACAAATTTGAGAGCCCTTGACGGTGCACAATAATAGATAACTCTAACATTCAGAGGACTTTGATTGTCAAATAGAAAGAGAGAGGGCCATGTTTTTACATGAACAAGAACATAAATTAAAAGGCTGCATCTATTCATAGGCAAACTTCGGCAGGTTAACAAAAATATGACCCATGTCTTCGCTCAAATAACTGGCATTTGAGCCCTATGGTACTAAATTTCAATAGATAGAAAGGATGAGACTATGATTCAGAAATTTCAATACATGAATGCCGGTTAGATAAAAACTGGATGAGCATGGTAATCAACTATAAATGCCTATTAACGATTAGAGAGTATCTAACCTCATCTGGCTCAGGTCCACGATACTGATCTGGTAACTTATTTGCGAGGACGGGATAATCAGCAAGCACTTCAACTCCAGGGCCCACTTCAAGTACTGCAGGAGCACGGATGAATACCCCTCGAAAAGTTTCAGGACCACCCTCTTTCGATGCAAGGTCCGGCACAACAAGTTCGGTCTCAAAGCTTTGAAGCTGACAAAAGAAAATGACGTGAGATTAATTGATATTTCAATTTCAATAATATATGAAGCAAAAAAGGTCATGTTCAAGTCCACATCTGAATCAGAGCAAATTTACAAAAGTCAATTCACATGGAAAATCAAAGGCTCAGTTGCATGATGGACACCTGACTGCCAAAGAAATTTCGATGAACAGTACAATCCAAGCCCCCAACAAGCTCTTGCCCTCCTTCCTTTTGTCCTAACATATACCCAACATCATAAAGGTGATAAATTTTCAGGCAAGTCTGTGGAAATAAAAGAATAAGTCTAAGTCAAGGGCGGAAAGCTCACCATAGGCTTTGTTTGCCAAAAATATAAGTCCTGCACATGTCCCCCACACTGGCTTTCCCAATTTAACAAATTCTCTCAATGCAGGAAACTACAAAAAAATTAGCCAAGAGTAAGCGTCAAAAATCAGAAATGCACATAAACAATTTAAACTAAGAGATGATTATTCACCACATAGAATTCACTTTGATTGGGCAATGCCAACAAATTCACGTTTTCACATTTTCAGATAGATTGCTGCACCAAAACACTAAATTGTGCCATGACATTACCAGTTCAGACTGACTTGTTCTAAGATTTTTCACTTCAACAACCATCATATTGACATATGCTATGCTAATGCCAGACATTCCTTTTCTCTTTTTCCAACAACCACATTCACAAAATACTAAACCTTACATTAGTGGTTACCGGAAACAGAAACCTCACTTGAATTCATTCCACTGACAGTTCAAACATATTAACTAGCCGTGTCCCGGTCCCAGAAACATCACATCAATGTTTAAATAATAATAAATAAAACTGACACACAAACATCAACGATAAGGATGCTGACCAGATTATGATACTCAGCCAGCTTGGCCATAGTGGTGCTCTCTCCTCCAGGTATAATTAGCGAAGCCACGCCATCAAGCTGCTCCGGCTTCCGCACCTCCACTCCCATCACACCAAGCCTTCTCAACGCTGTAACACCGCAAACAATGAAATCAACCACTCCGCATCCACCAGCCGCCATAACAAAAACCAATAATCAAAATTGAGAACAAAAAAATGCGCAGAAGACAGATCTCGACCTGCGATATGCTCGTTGAAGGATCCCTGAAGAGCGAGGACGCCGACAGCCATGACCGACGGCGTATATTCGACGGCGGAATGCGAAGACGACGAGCGCTTCGATTGGTGTGCGATTTTCTAGCCGAAAATGCGCAGAGATTTTTCCAAGGCGCTCGCTGCTCGCGCTCTGCTTCTCTCCGTGCCTCACCCTCGATTGGGCCCAAACCAATGAGACCCATCTTTCCTCCCATTACAAGGCCCAGTATAAGAAACTACGCCGTTTGGGTACCGAGAAATGAGTATTTTGGAATTGTAAAATGGATTTAGATCCATGAAGCTAAACAAGCATGCACCAAAGCAAAACAAAGTAGTTTTACTATAAATTAGGGTGGTTCGGGAGAAAATAAGATATCTTTTACATACATAATATTAATAAATTCTAACTATACACATGTGACATGTCAAATGGTGATTGATAGTTACAAATCAAAACGACGTATTTTTGAATTAGTTGTTTTTTACTTTGGAGTAATCTGATTCTTTGTAAAATAAAAGGATCAATATTGTTGCTAAAAAAATATTCGTATGAGAAATTTTGTTCGGCTTTAATCTCAAGTTTTGAAGAGAATGGAAAAAAATTTGGATGAAAAAAAAATTAAAAAATGATTTAAGGGTGGAATGAAAAAAAAATGTTACTGAATTTTGAGAAATTTGAAAAATAAAAATAAAAATAAAAATATAATGAAAATACTTAAATAACGCTAAGTATAAAAATTACTTAAATAATTTTATTTATAAAAATTAAAATATAAAATATAAAAAATGCGGATATAAATGCCATTTTATGTTGAATTTCTCGTGAAAAAAAAACGTTTTCTCTTTCCAAATATTTTATGAGAATAACCTTTACTCTCATTTCCTTATTTTCTCTCTAATATTAGATTTGAAAACATTACCTTAATAAACATAATTTCTCCTGTTAATAATAAAATTGACTTTCGACAGCTCACTTTTTTAAAGAATTTAATTATATAAAAATAAGGTTGAAAATACAGGAGCTGAAGAGCGGGCGTGAACTGATTACGAAGACGACCTGATTCGATTCTGTCGGATTGTAATTCAATTTTACATCTCACTCATCGATTCTCAACATCGTCATCATCACCACCTCCACCGCGTTTTTCGGTGCGCATTCCGACCATCCATTCGATCCGAAACCCGAACCCGAATTCCGATTCGTGACCTGGCGTATCGCGATCATACCCACGATAGATCTCCGTTTGTACAACTCCAAACTGTAATTCATCGACCAATTAGCGCGTAGTTGCCGTTTTCGTGATCTGGGGTTTTGTTATTTTGGGCTTTTGGAATTTGCTTTTGTTCGCGTCCATTTTGGCTAGGGTTTTTTTTGGTTGTTTTGGTGTTCGCTGTTTCGGTCGGATTGGAGATTGGAATTCGATCATCGGGTGCCCATCCGATTCTTTTTGAGGGTAACCAGCCAGAGGCGTAGTCTTTCGGCGATTGCTTAGGTAAAGCTCGCATCTTTTTGATTGGTCGCCGTGGTTGTGGGGTTTGATTGGCGTTTTGCAAAATGTGTTTGTGGTTTGTGTTTGATGTTTGTTTGTGAGGTGTCTTTTTGCTGTCCGGTTAGGAGGTTTTGCATTTGTGCAGGTGTTATCTGTAACATGTGTATATGTTTTTATTGGTTTTACTGAATGTTCGGTTTCTGAATCTGTAGACCAAATTGTATCTGCTTGTGGGTGTGGTTGCAAGTCTTTTTCAACTGGAGCTTTCGCAATGTTGCCTTTGATTCACAGCTGTGTGGGGTTCACTACTTGCGTCCTCCATGTTTCAGAGTGGCATCCTTTGGAATAACAAAGCTTGATAAGGCTTGCATAGCCTCTTCGACGGTACGTATCTATCGAAGGTTAGTATTTTCAGCTTCTCACTCAAGTGGAGCTTTACAGCTTATTTCAAGTTCAATCTGTTCCTAATTCATTTGTTGCCAGTAACGGGTTCTTTTTATCGACATGTTGTTTACAGAGTTTGACGGTGTGTTGTATTAGCTGTTGGAGCGTGGGACGGCAAGTTTCAAAGTGGCGTCGATGATTAGTAAGAGCTTTTCATATGTTAGGTCAATGGGCTGCTGCGGGTGTTTCGGCTTCACAAGGAAGCCGAAAAGGATAGTGAGACCCTATCCTATTGTGAATAAGAACCTGTCGCAGGAGCTGTTGCTGGATTTAGGTGAAGACGATGACAATGATGATTGTTTTAGCGATATGAATGACATGCGCTCCTATAATGGTGAAACCACCAATACTATGCACGAGGATGATGACGAGATGCGTAGCCGTGCCAAGCGCTCCGAGGAAGTTGTCAGACTTAGGATTCAAAATGGGCTGATTTGCAGGGACGTTCCGGTTAGAGAAGTTCATAAAGTTGTCCGAGACGAGGTAACGGCTGATAACTTATTTATACATTTTGTAGTAACAATAAATCCATAAATGTATAATCAGTATGGCTATAGTTGGATTCAGTATCATATCGTCTATGTTTCATGCCTATTCTTTTGGCATTTGTAGAATTGATTTTATATCATTCATGCAAGTATAAATGTATAATTAGCTTCGTAACGATGTTATTCCTGTTTATCCGCCTTCATTCTGTTTATATATTTTTTCAGGATGAAGAGGGAAATAAGACAGTGAATGAGTATGTTCGGGAGTGTAAAATTGGTGCCGGTAGCTACGGGAAAGTGGTTAGATTTGTTACTAAAAACTCATGGCAAATCATACGTCGAGTGTTCGTTAATACTACCATTTATATTTCCCAAAATTATTGTTTGATTGGACAGGTATTATACCGAAGCCGTTCAGATGGGAAGTATTATGCAATTAAGGTATAATTCATCTTTCGTTGACCGTTTTCAGTTACTCATTCTGGTTGTTCGTTGTTAAACACCCTCATCTCTGAATCTGTATTTTTTTGCCATTTTCTAGAGTTTCCATAAATCCCACCTGTCAAAGCTACGAGTTGCGCCATCTGAGACTGCTATGACTGATGTTTTACGCGAAGTATGCTTCTAAAGCTCCGTTAATTTTAAATTGTTATTGTTACGAAAGACTATTCCTGTGCACTAATCATGTGATTATACTTCTGATTTGTTTACTGTGGTTGATAATAATTCCTGTGCTTTGGATGTTCATCATTGGTTTTTCAGTTAAAGTTGCATTTTTTGTTTTGGTACAGCTATTCATGTCGATATGAATTTAAGCCAAACCTCGTGTGATCATTCATTTTGTATTATCTTGGTTTAGCCATGGGCGATATTGTGTGTGCCCGTTTTGCAATGAAAGTTGTAACCCTAGTCACTCACTTTTCATCTCCCGCAGGTCTTGATTATGAAAACGTTGAGACACCCAAATATCGTCAACCTTGTTGAGGTCATCGATGATCCGAGTTCAGATAACTTCTATATGGGTACCAGTCGTGCTTACTGCATACTCCTTTTTCCGTTGATACATAAATACTCTCGCAAAAACTCTTCTGTTCAGTCAAAAGTATACTACGTAGTATGAAATCAGCACCCTTTTCTATGTTCAGTTGATTGTATGGTTTTTTGACTGCCAGTTCTTGAATACGTGGAAAGCAAATGGGTGTGCGAGGGAACCGGCCCCGAATGCAGCTTAGAAGAAAACACGGCAAGAAAGTATCTGCGGGACATTGTGTCTGGACTCATGTACCTGCATGCTCATGTACGATACTTTCATCTTGCGTATCATATCCATTGATGTTAGCGACTCAGCTTGCCTTCCGTTATTGTTATTTAACTCACGCCGAGCCTCAACTTTTATTTCGACAGAACATAGTGCACGGGGACATCAAACCGGACAACCTTCTGGTTTCAAGCTCCGGAACAGTGAAGATAGGGGATTTCAGCGTAAGCCAGGTGTTCGAGGATGATGGGGACGAGCTTCGCCGTTCTCCTGGAACTCCTGTTTTCACTGCACCAGAGTGCTGTCTGGGTAGGCAGCCTTATTTGACCTATTTTGGCATTATATTTTGGGTTTGTTTGGGCGATTAATTTTGTATCTTGATTGGGTTTGTATTCAGGGTTGACATACCATGGCAAGGCGGCCGATACATGGGCAGTAGGAGTCACCTTGTACTGCATGATCATGGGCCAATATCCGTTCCTCGGAGACTCACTCCAAGATACCTACGATAAGGTTTACTATCATATTGACTTATTTTCTTTTTTCCTGTTTTCACATAAATGCAATGCAGCCCTCTTTTTTCTTTTCTTCTGAGCTTATATCCCTCTTGCGTCCAGATTGTTAACAACCCTCTTGTTCTCCGGGACGATCTCAACCCAAATCTGAAAGACCTGATAGAAGGCCTGCTATGCAAAGGTTAGCCGCCACCTTTTCATATCACAAACTCGAAACTATTTACACCTGCATCGCTCCTGTCAATGCTGTAGTTAACTTCTTTTTAACAAGCTCAAAACTGGCAGACCCAAAAGAGAGGCTGACACTGAAAGACGTGGCGGAGCATCCGTGGGTGGTGAGTGAAGACGGCCCCATCCCAAGCTACATATGCTGGTGCAAGCAAAGCGGCCAGGCAAACCTCCAGCTGCATCACAGCGGCCAATACGACCCGGCCAAGGAACTGCATCTCAACGGCCACACTAGTTGGGATGACAATGATAGCTAGAAACGGTCGTAGGAGGGGTTCCATTTCGGTTTTCGTTTTCCATTTTTGGACATCTATGTATTCTTACATATATATACCTTCTCATATTGCACTCACAGTGCCATGAGCTGCTTTTTCAGCGTTTTCTGATACTGCAAAAAGAATGAAAATTGAAAATCTGAGTTTCATTGTGCAGCAAGTACATGCATATCATTCAGACTGTACTTCTTTCTGCCCATTGTCGCTTGTTATTGGTTTCAGCTCCAGCTCCAGCCCAGAATAATTGTCCAGTTTAATCGTAAACACACACAATTTCAGGGACCTTAGTGAAAGTTTACTAAGTGGAGTATGAGTGTATGTGTATCGGAAGAGAAGAAAAGTTCAGGGGCTGAATCGAAAATATTTCATCTCCTCCTATTTATATTTCCGTCCCCCTATATTTCTGAAGCTTCGCTCGGCGCTTGAGAGTCCCATTCATTCATCCATCTCTGTCTCTCTTTCTCGCCGTGCTGTCAATCTATCGGTTGTGCGCTATGCTCGAAGTCGGCGGGAGACTTTTGGCGGCGGCCGAGCGGCTGCGGTGGAAGACCTGAGCCGGATCGGTGTGCAGGAGACGAAATGTTAAGTTGCCTAATCGCAAGCTGTGTTTTCAGGTGATTGATTCTGATCATATCGCATGCTGCAATTTTTAGATATGTGTTTCTATTTTGTAAGCTGACTTGGAGTTGCGATTCGGTGGAGTTGCATGCTGCGCGACTCGGTAGGGTTTTGAGTTTTTGAGTTAATTTTTGTTGTCGTTCGATCTGATCGGTGGCTTCTGACTGTTTGATACGGTTGTTTTGTTTGCTTAGGAGGCTTTGTTGCGTGGTTTTGAGATTTGTTGATTGTGGCGAGGAATTGGAGTTCTGAGATTTTGATGATTGTCTGGGCAAATTGGTGCACTGAATTGAAGGAGGCTGAGTCTGTGGTTGAGTGATAGTTTTGGTTGTTGTGATTGGTGATAATTTATTACGAGTTTTGTGCTTTATCAAAAGGAAGATTCATTGATTGGTTGAGAGAGTTCATAGTCGGATAATATTAGAGTGTGGACATCAATCAGGATATTTGTGTGAGAATGGTTGACATAAAGGATGAACAATGTTTAATAAATTCAACTGAGCAGAAGGGAGAAATGGTGTGTGCTTTAGGTGAAATGGAGCTGACAGGAGTGCATGATGGTCGAAGTAAGCAGAAAACAAGTGATTCACTTCTTCCTGGTCTGAATGACGACGTGGCTCTGAATTGCCTTGCTTGGTCGAGTAGATCAGATTACAATTCATTGGCGTGTCTTAATTGGAGTTTTAATAAGGTGATTAAGAGTGGGGCACTATTTGAGCTGAGGAAGAAAATGGGGATTGTAGAGCATTGGGTGTACTTGATTTTTGACTTGAAGGGTTGGGAGGCTTTTGATACAATGAGGAAAAAGTGGATGAGGTTACCAAAGATACCGTGTGATGATTGCTTTAATCTTGCTGATAAGGAGTCGTTAGCCGTTGGAAAGGAATTGTTAGTTTTTGGGCGAGAAACGATGGATCTTGTCATCTGGAAGTATAGTCTGAACCATGCTAGTTGGGTGAAAAGCAGAGGGATGAATGTACAGCGATGTTTGTTTGGCTCTAGCAGTCTTGGGTCAATGGCTATTGTTGCAGGTGGCTGTGACAAGATGGGAAACATCTTGAAATCAGCTGAGCTATATGATTCTGCGGCCGGTACGTGGGAATTGTTACCTAGCATGCATACTCCGCGCAGGTTGTGCTCTGGCTTCTTTATGGATGGAAAGTTCTATGTGATTGGTGGATTAACTGC
>NQLW01000098.1:1503305-1516627 GCA_002312845.1 Kalanchoe fedtschenkoi
GAAGAGTACACATGTTTACCCAGCATGTCCTTTTACTACAAGACATTTTGTAACTAATTTTGCAGCAGCTCCAACGATTTACTTCAACCATTTTTGTAAAGAGTATTTTATAATAGTTTTAGAGAAATTACTATTAGTATATTATTGCGAGTTGAAGCGGAACTTGAGGGGGTTTAAATTTTTTTTTTTTTTAATTCGACGATAAATTTTGAGGCCTCAAATTTTTTTTTGCACAGGGCCTCCAATTTCTCAAGACCGGCCCTGACTTTCCATTAGTAACACTTCTTAACATATATGGTCGAAAATGTCCTTAAAAATCACTCGAATAAAAACTACATGAAAAAAATACCGCAAAAAATATAATCTCCTACCAGAATTCATACGCATTGTATAGCGACGACGTTTACATTAAACATTTATATTCGAAGCATTTTCGTCACGAAATAAATTAAATAAAAAATAACAACGAAAATAAAACTAACCAAAAATAAAATAAACGAAAAGAAAAGAAAGGTGATGGTGTTGAGAGGAAGAGGAGGCCTTCGCTCCTCCATTGTTACTATTTTTGACAAATCCATCATCGCCAAAACATCATCGTCATCCATCAACCACTCACTCTCAATCGGAGCCGCAACCGAGCCAGCCAACCAATCTGCCGATCGCACTCTTTCGCCCTCTCTCAGGTAACACTTGTTTTTCTCACTTTCCGCGCCTCTGGTTTCTTGTCGCATCGTCCACTTCGCGTTGATGTGCGTCGCGTTTCGTTGTCAAACCAGATGTAATATGTCGCTTGCTTTGTTCTTGATGACACTATGCTCTGGCGTTCTCGAGTCGGGCTAATGCAAATGCGATGCGTCGCGACGCGAGGCGCGCATTGTTGTCGATTGGGATTAGGTGGTTGTAAAGTTTCGTCTTTGTGTCTTAAAATGTGAGAAAGACAGGTTTTTTTTAGGGTCAGGATTTCTTGGTATTATGTGGATGAAATGAAATGCGATCGGTCGGAGCTGGGGTTTGAAATGGCGCTCTAGGTTGAACAGGGTATCCAGCCATTCGGATTGTCCGAGATTCGATTAGTATGGATCTTGCTGATTCGCTCGTGTCCAGTTTTGTAGTAAGTTTTGCTTCATGTCCAAGCTGCCCTCACTTTTTTTGTAAAATTTTTTGTTGTTTATGTGCTATAGCTGTATCAAACGAAAAGGTTTCACCTTTGAGGGATTCGGAGAATCTAATTTTTGATTGATTTCGTAAATGCTGAAAAATCCGTGGATGGGTCTCACTCGCTTGGCTGCATTTCTGTAATCTGTCAAAAAAGTTGGGAGCTTTTATTGCCAGGGATTGGGGAATCTTGATTTTGGAGTAGGTTCGTAGATGGTGAAAATACGAGGATAGTTGCACTCAATTTAGCTGCATTTTTGTAATTTGCCGAAAAAGTTGAGACCCTCAATTTAGCTGCATTTCGTCTGTAAGTTGAACCTGATTTCCGTTATTTATTTTATGGATGTTCCAGAGCGGATTTGATTGATTTCCAAACTACGGGAGGTATAATTCGTGTGAAGAACTGCGCTGAAATCGCAACAGGTAGCAAATGCAGAGGTGCATTGCCTCCATTCTAGATGAGGATAGCGCGTGCCGTTGAGCAACAAGTGCAAGACATGTTGGGGAAGCCAGGTTCGCGCCAGCGTGCCAGGTTGAAGAAGCCGGTCTGGATCATTGCGTTTGTTGCTTTCGTCAGCCTCTTCGTGCTTGCAGTGTTTGTTTATACAGCACAAAGATCTGGATCGTGCTCCATGTTTTCTTCCAGGGGATGCTCTACTAATCAGATCCTTATAAACACTCCGTCTTCTCGGTCTAGGCCTTTGACAGATGACGAGATAGCTTCCCATGTAGTGATTAGGGAGATTTTGCACATGCCTCATGCTGAGCCCAAGAACCCCAAGATTGCGTTTATGTTTCTGACGCCTGGTTCGTTGCCTTACGAGCTGCTTTGGGAGAAGTTTTTCGAAGTAAGGCCAACTTCACTCGTATGCATAACTGAAGATTACCATGTTACGAGACATCTGATGGATTTTGCTTGCCAGGGTCACGAAGGCAGCTTCACCGTATACGTGCATGCATCCAGGGAAAGGCCTCACCACGTTAGCCGTTACTTCATGAACCGTGACATTCACAGTGGAGAGGTTTGTGGAATATTTCATCATTCATTACACGTACACATTTGAACCACATGCGCCATGCATGGACCTATGGTTTTCTCGAACTAAAAATGTACGTACTTGCAGGTGGAGTGGGGCAAGATATCCATGGTCGAAGCAGAGAGGCGACTCTTAGCCAATGCGCTGCAGGATCAAGATAATATGCAGTTTGTATTGCTCTCTGACAGGTTCATACTGTGTCGTAAACTTTGATTTTGGCCTTCCGTAGTCATCAGCTTGACTAGCTCGCATCTGACTGAAACTTGTTTTTCCCCGACTGCAGTTGCGTGCCTCTGCACGCATTTGAATACGTGTACAATTATCTGATCTTCACAAATGTTAGTTTCATAGACTGGTAAGAAACTTGCTGCTCAAACCTCACCTGCAATCAGAGATAGTTAGAGTTCAGTGCTCTGAAATGAATCCTTGCCGTCAATGCAGTTTTGAGGATCCAGGTCCGCATGGAATGGGTAGGTATTCCGATCACATGCTCCCGGAAGTTGACGTAAAGGATTTCAGAAAAGGTTCTCAGGTATACTTATAAGTAATGCTACTTGAATATCATTTGCATCTTTTCAAATGCAGCTATGGCATCCACGTACTGAGTTCATAACTTTTGCTAATTATTGCGACTTCTGGGCTGCAGTGGTTCTCCATGAAGCGTCAGCACGCGATAATAGTCATGGCGGACAATCTGTATTACACGAAATTCAAGCTGTACTGCAAGGTAAGGAATTCGTGCTGCGTCAGTTGTTTCTTCATCAGCTTGATTAAGAGATAACCAGGCTATCATTTACGAGCATTGTCTTGTTCCTCAGCCTGGCATGGAAGGCAATAAGAACTGCTACTCTGACGAGCATTATCTTCCTACCCTTTTCCACGTCAGAACTCTCGTACCTGAATCTTCGTTTCTTTCCCCCACAATTTTACACTTGCTTCGGCTTAATCATCGTTGAACAACTTGCGCTTGTGATGCACAGATGATGGATCCCGGTGGAATGGCGAACTGGTCAGTGACGCACGCAGACTGGTCCGAAGAGAAGTGGCACCCGAAGGCCTTCAGAGCTCAGGACATTAGCTACGAACTCCTCAAGAACATAACCGTATGACTCACTCCTTCTCAACTCTTCCCTCACTCATGTGTCATTCATTAAAATTTGATTTCTGACTTGTCACCGGCCTCGTGCAGTCGATAGACGAAAGCCTCCACATTACGAGCGATGAAAAGGTAATGCACAAATAGGAACCTGTTCTTTGTGTGCATAATTCTACAGCTTGCGGTATTTGACATGGTTGAGTTATTGCTGATGATCGAACAGAGAGTGGTGATGATCAGACCCTGCCTGTGGAACGGCCTGAGGCGGCCGTGCTTCCTCTTCGCCCGAAAGTTCCTCCCGGACGCACTGGGTAACATGATCAACCTCTTCAACAACTACACAAGAATTTAGCATTAGCTTACACAGAAAGAGTAGCCATACAAAGTTACACAGCAACCTCAGCCTTAATCCGGCCTCAACCATTACTTCAACCAGCCGCTGCATGGCCCTACTGCATTTTTCAAACATGCCCATTGCAGAATTTGGCGCTGTTTCAGATACATGGGCTAGAAGAATTCGGACCCAGAATGGATAGAGATTAACAAGCATTTGCAGCTTTCTGAATATTGGACCATTTGTGTTAGATTTCTTTGGGTTTGGATTTCTATTTCTGCCCACCCATTGGATACGTCGTTTATAGACTGTAACGTCAAACTGCGAACTAAAAATATACAAACTTGCTTCATTTCACTGCATAAAGGATGAATCAGATTGGGTAAAAAAGTAGAGTAGCAGTCGAAAATGCCGAAGGACCTGCGTGGCTGATGAGTGTGAAATATAAGTACATGGTTCAAAGAGAGATTCAAGGTAGAGTATAAATTTTACGTGGCATGATTATATTTATGTGGAGAGTGATTCATGATATTTTATGACATGACATTTACTCAGATGATGTGTTTATGAATAATATACGGCTTATAAGATTATAAGACTATCATAACTATTTTATACAATGTTTTTTTAATTGTAAACGTCGTATATCGATTAGGGTTTCTTTAATGAAATTGTGACGGGCTTGCTTTAAAAATTAAAGAGCCGCATATGCTTGTAATCAAATATTTTATTATATATCCATTGTATGAATAGTTTAAAAATTAAAAATTAATATAATATAAATACTATTATAAGACAAGTTGGTCTATATACATATACGGAGTTGTATGAAGGTTTGTTTAATGTGAATGAAAAAATTATGAAAAGAAAATTTATGAAATGGTAAGTTGGCATGACACAAATCTCATGTGCCATAACACACACCTACTTTCATGTTTATTCAATGGGGATGCCCTAACCCTGAAACCCGTTTTCCGGGCTTGGTTCCTTCTCATGTATGCCAAACAGGAATTCGGATCCTCGACTTGTCACAAATCAAGTTTGTCCAAGGCATTGTTACATTTATGAATGCTTGTTAAGTAAAATTTAGGGAAAATCCAAGGGGTCCTGAACTACTACCGCTTACCTAATTGCGTTCAGAACTATCATTTCCAAAAAGGGTGCGATGAAAAAAAATTAGACTGATTTTCTAAAATAAATTAAAATTCACCATTACATTCCAAAACTAATATTATTATAAGACTTAGATTTGTGTGTGAAAATTACGTCGTTTTGTTATCAAAAGAAGTCGTTTTCTGTATGTGCGCAAAATTAGTAATTTGGTGCAAGTGAAAGTGCTTCAAGAGCAGCTAAAGGTTCCTTAGAGCCAGAGATAAATGTTTAATTATGATATGTGAAAGACTCTCTCTCAATCATCGCAAAAATCAGAAGCGCAACCTACGAACTGAAACTCTCTAAATGGATGAAGATTTATCTAATGTTTCACGTCAACTAAATGAAGTCATTTGGCAAGGATAATGAAAATCCATCGGGGAGCGTTGGCCAGAAATCAAGCTAATCACAAACATCAATGAGGAGATTAAAGATATCTTATTAGATAGGATCACTCACTTGTAATCTATAACACATCAGAAGAAGTACTTATTAAAGTGAAATGACAAGTGAGTCGAAGAAGCTAATTGAGAGCCAGCAATAACCATCCAGTTAGAATCTTAGCCTACATCGCCGCGAGCGTCGAGTGTCACAAACCAAACTTGTTGAGGTTACCTTAGTAAAATTTAGTTGTGTAATCACAAGTCGCAATCATGTTCCTGTAGGGATTGAAAAAATTTTACTAGCTATTTACGGAGCAAAAAATAGTTTAGTTTTATAATTGAGCTACTCCACTCAGATAAAATACGTCATTTGATTTAACAATTACCGCATAAACTAATATGAGAACTAACCCGTGACACTGTGCATCTACTGCATCAAGAAATGAAATTGTTTTAAAGTTTTTTGGTATACCAAACAGAACAGTTTTTAATGCTATACACGGAAGAAGCAATGTCCTTTAAAAGAGAGATGAAATTGCATCGGTTGGCGACAAAACGACATCGAAGTAACCTGTAATACGGAATACAATAGAAAATTTGAATCTAAATGAGGCAACTTTCAAGGAAATAAAGATGTTCCCAATTTTTTAATAAAAAATTCAAAGAGGTTTGGGTGTTTGAGTCTTACTTTCTTATTGAAAGGATTTGAAAGAGAAAAGAAAAGAAAGAAACAAATGTAAAACAACAATTTTAATCTCATTTTATTCCACAATAATTTAATAATTATATATTTTTTTTCTTACACTTTCAAATTTCTCCGAAAAATTATATATTTTTAAATTATTTTCTCTTACCCTATCTTTTCTTTCAGGTTAAATAAAGCTGACTTGGAACAGCTGGACGAAATCGATGAAGACCGTCCGATGAAGCATCCTACGACGAGGAAAAAATAGCGGGAAAAAGACACTCAATAAAATGGCAGCGAGCAGCAGTAGAAGAAGAAGGTAGTGAGAGAGAAAGATAAATTTGAGGGAGTGAGAGTCGATGGCGTCGGGGAAGAGGAAGACTGCTGGAGAAGGAGCAGACGCTGCTGCTGCGGTCGGCGAGGCGAAGAAGGAGGTTGGAGTTGGAAGAGTGACGCGGAGCTCGGCTCGGCGGGTAAACTGGGGTACGGCGACGGAGCCGGTGGTGGTTAAGAAGAATGCGGTGAAGAAGGAGAGAGTGGTAAAGAAGGCGAAGGTAGAGGTGAAGAAGGAAGAGGTGAAGGCCGACGAGGGGAAGAAAGAGGTGAAGGCCGACGAGGGTAAGAAAGAGGTGAAGGCCAGGGGTGGCGGGGGATCGAAGACAATCGTGATTGAGCACTGGTAAGCTTTCTATACGCTGTTTGTTCAGTTGAGTGTTTGAGATTTTGATTGGATATTTGAAAGTTAGAACCCTGTCAGGAATTTCTAGGGTTTGTGTTTGGTAGTTGATTGTTTGGAAAATGTTGGATTTGGTGTATTTGAAGTTTTCATGTTTGAGGATTGGAAAATTGAAGTAGTTTTCGTCAGGCGAGTTGTCTTGGATCTAAATCCCGGAATCTGAAATTAGGGTTCATGGGTTGGGAATTTGGGTTTAGATTTGATTTCTGTAAGACAACCTAGTTTGAACTTGGCCACTACATATGTGAAACTGTGTTCTGTGGAGCAATGGGATTGTTGTATGGGTACCATCAAAGGTTCTGAATTTGATTGACAACGAATTCCGATAAACACAATGTGTTGGGGGATAAATGATGATTGGTGTGACTGTCTGATTCATTGTGCTGGCGATTCTGATTGCAAAGAAGACAAGACAGGAAGCTGGCAACTATGTTTTGTTGCCATTACAACAAAAAAAAAAAATCTAAGTATCTGTTATTTATAGGCTCAGTTTAATGCTTAAATTTCTTTTATATTATTCACGAGTCAGTCTGGATGTAGATTGTGAATGATTTGTTGCAATTTTTCATATGGAGAAGGGTAGATGGTTTGGTGTCTAGTTCATGGTATTCATTCTGATGTATTATCATTTTACACATTGCAGTAAACAGTGCAATTCATTCAAGACAAGGGCTTTTCAGGTGAAAGAAGGATTGGAGAGCGCCATCAAGGGTATACAAGTGTTGGTTAATCCGGAAAAGGTACGCGATATCATATATGTTGTCTAGTTTTATTCGAACGATTGCAAAAATCTTCATCACCGTACCTTATCCTCATCGTAGTATGTAGTTTGTGTTGAATACCTCTGCAAATGAGCATGCTCGTCCCCTCCTTAATTTCCTCTCTTTTCCCCCCTGATTTTTCCTCCTATGATCGATACTTCTTATAAGCAATCACAGTAGCAGCTTTGTGTCCACAAAGCTACTGTTTTATCCTGATGAGCCATATGTATGACTTTCTTTGCAGCCGCGCAGGGGATGTTTTGAAATTCGAGAGCAAGGCGGTGAGGCTTTCATCACTCTTTTGGTAAGATTTAAATCTCTTTGTAAAATTAGTGCTTGCCCACTTTAATTAGTTTTCTTATCATATTCAGAAACCATGAACTTAAAATTTCTGAACTCCATTTGAATAAATCTGTAACTCGACACGAAGTAAACAGTAGTCTTGAAAGTCTTACTTAAGCTGCCACTGTGTCTTTATCCATTGTTTTCAGGACATGAAGAGGCCATTTCCACCTCTGAAGGCACTCAACATGGAGAAAGTAATTTCAGATATCATTGAGAAGGTCAAGTAGCCAGGAACTACTTCTGCTTCCATTTTCAACTATTAGGGCTCTTGGGGGTTTATTTTTTGGGGATGTAAGGCTCCTTCATCATCTGTGTCTGATACACGACAGTGTGCTAGATGTATTTTGGTGGGCGTGCTGTCTGTCACTCGCTCACTCATTCATCAGTATCGGCTTTTCGTTCTTTTTTTTGGCTTTGAACTCTCTTTTAGGATCAGGATTGCCTTGTATTTGTCCATAACATCGGAATTTCAATTCACTAGTTATTTGATCACTTGATTTTTGGAACATGGAGAATCCTATCATTTCGATTCCTTGATGTTGATTGCCAAGTTTTGGAAATTCAATCATGTTGGGCATAACTCATATACTGATAAATGGCTTATGTTAAAGTGGAGCAGAAAGTGACATATGACTGAATCTCAGTGATTGGTGCCAACAAGGTTAGTATTTGTGGGCCAGAATTAAGTTAGCTTGGGGTTGCGGGGCTAAAAGTCTGCGGTATGGTATAAGAATAGGGTTTCCATTATAAATATCATGTAACTGTAACCTAATATGGTACGACGACATCGATGACACTCTCAATAATACACAACCGCTCTTTTGCTCCTTTGTGTGTTTTTTACTGTTTTCTCTCTTGTTAGTTAGCCAGAATTCTCAACAAGTGGTATCAGAGCAAAGTTGAGATGACTATGTCGAGTGTTAAATTCGAAGTGGTCAAGTTCAATGGTCACGGTAATTTCGGATTGTGGCAGACAAGGGTGAAGGATCTGTTAGCGCAGCAAGGGATTCTGAAAGCTTTGAAACTTGTGAAGCCTGAATCAATGAAGGACGAAGATTGGGAGGATATGCAGCAGCGAGCTGGAGGAACGATACGGCTGTAGTTGGCGGACGAGGTTATGCACCATGTGATGAGTTTGTCGTCTCCAGGAGAAATTTTGAAGAAGTTGGAGTCTCAGTTTATGTCGAAATCCCTTACAAATAAATTGTATCTAAAGCAGAGGTTGTACGGGCTGAAGATGCAGGAAGAGAGTGATTTGGCTCGGCACGTGAATGTCTTTAATCAAATCATCACGGATCTTGTGCAGCTTGTGGTGAAGATTGAGGATGAAGACAGAGCAATGATCTTATTGTGTTCGTTGCCTCCTTCTTAAGAACACATAGTGACCACTCTGACGTACGGAAAAGAAACTATCAAAGTTGCAGAGATTACTGCAGCCTTGTTGGCCCAACACCAGCGAAAGCAGAATGCAGGGGAGAATTCTTCACAAGCTGACAGTTTGTATGTCAAAAGTAGTCAGGACCGTGGGAAAAAGTCAAAACGGAACTCAAAATCAAAATCAAAATCAAAGGGCAAGAGACGATTCTTTGCTACAAGTGCAAGGAGCCGGGACATATGAAGAGGGACTGGCCAATGTGAAATAAGCAGACTGATGGGAAAAACGGGGAATCATCGAAGTCTGTGAATGTGGCGCAGAATGATTCTGATAGATGCTTGTAATATTGCTGGTATTGGTGAAGTCAGAATTAGGATGCATGACGGGATAGTGAAAACACTGTGTGATGTTAGACATGTACCTGAATTGAAAAAAAATCTTATATCCTTGGGCACTTTGCATAAGAATAGTTTTATTCCCGATGCAGATGAGGATAGAGAAATCATTAGGGTTGTTAAAGGTGCGTTGACTATGATGAAAGGAAAGATGACTACAGAAAATATCTATAAACTGTTAGAGAGTACAGTTGTAGGTGGAGTTCATTCTGTTGAGTCACATGATGATAACTCAAAGATATGACATATGCGTCTTGGTCATCTTAATGAGCGAGGTATGACTGAATTGCATAAAAAGAATTTGTTGCATGGTGTTAAAAACTGCAAGCTGGAATTTTGTAAGTTTTGTGTTCTTGGGAAGCAGACTAAAGTCAGTTTTAATATTGGAAGACACACAACTAAAGGGATACTTGATTTTGTTCATTCTGATGTATGAGGCTCTGTCAAAGAAAGATCAACTGGTGGATCTGTTTATTATGTTACATTTACTGATGATTTTTCCGGGAAAGTTTGGGTGTATTTCTTGAAACAGAAATCTGAAGTCTACAACAAGTTCAAGTTGTGGAGAGCTGTGTGAAGAACCAAACGGAAAGAAAGATCAAGTGTTTGAGGTTAGATAATGGCACAGAGTATACAGATTCGCAATTTCAAAAATTCTGTGAGGAGAATGAGATTCAGGGGCACTTCACAGTGCGTAAAACACCACAACAAAATGATGTTGCCGAAAGATTGAACAGGACATTGACTGAAAGGGCGAGATGCTTGAGATTGAATGCAGGACTCCCTAAAAGCTTTTGCGCAGAGGCTGTGAATATGGCATGCTACGTCATCAATAGATCACCACGAGCATCATTGGGAGGAAAAGTTGCAGAAGAGGTATGGACAGGTAAACCTGTTAGTTTTGATCACTTACGGATTTTTGGTTGTCCTGCTTATGTGCATGTACCTGGTGATGAGAGATCAAAACTTGATGCAAAATCCAAGAAGTGCATCTTTCTGGGATATAAGAAAGGTGTCAAGGGATACAAGTTTGGGATCTGGTAGCAAAGAAGGTGGTGATCAGTAGAGATCCAGTCTTTAATGAACAGTCCATGCCGCAACATAATGAAGAGAATGTGCGGTTAGATTTGGAGCAGACCCCAACATCAACAGAGAAAGTTGATAGTTCTACTTCAACACCTGATACCTCAAGTACAAATAATTTACAGAGCTACAATCTGGTCAGGGACCAAGGAAGACGCACCAATGTGAAGCCTCCAGACAGATTCGGTTATGAAGACATGGTCTCTTATGCACTTCATATAAGTAGTGAAGATCCGGTTACCTTTCAGGGAGCTATCACTAGCCAGGACAAAGATAAATGGATGGCTGCAATGGTAGAAGAGATGGAGTCTTTGAAGAAAAACGATATGTGGGAGCTAGCTAGGCTACCAGAGGGAAAGAAGGCTATTGGTTGTAAATGGGTGGACAAGAGGAAACCGGGAGTATCAGAAAAGGAATGCGAAAAGTATCAGGCTCGATTGGTTGCAAAGGGTTACTCACAGATGAAGGGGATTGATTATGATGAGGTCTTTTCCCCTGTGGTCAGACATACTTGGATTCGAGCAGTACTTGCATTAGTAGCCAGTTGGGATTTGCATTTAGAGCAGATGAATGTGAAAACTGCTTTTTTGCATGATGATCTAGAGGAGCACATTTATATGGAGCAACCAGAAGGTTTTACTCAACCTAAAAGTGAGCATTTGGTTTGCAGATTGAATAAGTCCTTGTATGGATTGAAGTAGTCTCCAATGCAATGGTATAAACGGTTTGACTCCTACATGATTCAAATTGGCTACAAGCGATGTGAGTATGATTGTTGTGTATATGTTAGGAGTCTTGATGATGGCTCTTTTATTTTTCTGCTATTGTATGTTGATGATATGCTGATTGCTATGAAGAAAATGAATGATGTTATTGGTTTGAAAGCTTTGTTGAGCCAGTAATTTGATATGAAAGACTTAAGCGCTGCAAAAAAAATTCTTGGGATGGAGATTCACCGGGATAGAAGCTCAGGAAAATTATGGCTATCTCAGCGAGGATATGTTGAGAGGATTCTAGACAGATTCAGGATGAGCGGTGCAAAGCCAGTGAGCACTCCATTGACAAATCACTTCAAGCTTTCTTCAGATCAGTGTCCTAAGACAGATAAGGACATTGAAGACATGACATCAATTCCTTATGCCAGTGCAGTTGGCTGCTTGATATATGCTATGATATGTACTTGCCCTGATTTAGCTCAAGCTGTTAGTCAAATTTGTAAGTACATGTCTAAACCAGGTAGGCGACATTGGGAGGCAGTCAAGTGGATTTTTAGGTACTTGAAAGGTACTGCAGGGCATGGTATTGTGTTTGGCAGTCAGCATAATGATCCATCGGTTGTTGGATATGTGGATTCAGACTATGCAGGTGACTTGGATGATAGAAGATCTACTACTGGGTATTTTTTTACTCTTGGTGGAGGGCCTATATGCTGGAAGTCAACTGTTCAGTCTGTTGTGGCGCTATCTACTACTGAAGCAAAATACATGGCAGTGGCTGAAGTAGGGATGACAATTCAACCGAACCGAACCGTAACCGAACCGTCCCCGCCCCGGTCAACATGGATAATAACCGAGTTGATCACGCCCACGGTTAAAACTGTAACCGAACCGAAAAAAATTGGGCGGGTAGGTTAAGGGTATGGTATTTGCCATATCCGCCCCGACCCGATCCGACTTTAGTTAACCACTCATAAATCGATCCAATCGCCCCATAATAGTTATATAATTATTGAAATTAAATAGTACATTTAATTTTATAATATATATTTCTCTAATAATTATAAAAAAAAATTAAATAAAATATTCAATTTGTAATCACAGTATACTATTATGATTCATTGAGTTAGTTTTATCATATTGTGCTTATTATATTTAGCTAGGACTATTACTTTCCATCATCTATATTTGCTAACTTTCTTGTCTAAGATAAAAAAATCCTAGATAGTAATAAAAAAATCCTGGTCTCAAGTTGTGCGGCGTGTTTTCTTTGATTCTGTCATCGGATGAAGCGAATTATCTAAGTCAAACCATAGACAACATCAAAACATTCATGTTTGAAGCTACGCAACGAGTTTTATTTCAGTTTGTCACCTGCTAAAGCGATGAAGTAGCTATTTTTTTATCGTCAAGTGAAGGCTTTGCTGAAGCGGCTAATCGTCAAGTGTGACTTTTATATCATCATTCTATATTTCTCTTATCCAAACCATTGACGAAACGATTTGCAGAGCAAAAACCTTAGCCAAAGTGTAGTCTCTTATCTCTCGTTTATGCCAATGATAAGATTTCTTTTTGTATTTTGTCTACAATTTGTGTCTTTACAAAGACTTATGTATTTTATAATTTATTTTACATTCTATTTATTTTTATGAAGGTCATGACAAGTGATGAGAATGACACAACTTCACTATTGAGGGATTCACTCTCTATTTCTTCAGACGGTGTAGTAAAGACCATTGTTTGGAACTATTTTAGAGGATTACATTTCTGAATTTAAAGAAAGCAAGATGTGTACACTATAAATGTCTTCTTATAGTATATTTGATGAATGAGCCGTCACATCTACATGCTTATGTGAATTCTTCCTTCAAAAAGAAAAATCAAATTGTAAGACAGTCCTTTATTGAATGTGAATAATAAGGATAAAATAAAATCTCAAGCTTTTAATCAGCAAAGATTTATGGAGAAATTAATTTCAATGATCATAGCTCATGAATATCCTCTTTCTATTGTCGACCATGTTGGATTTAAGAACTACTCATTTTCTTTTATGCTTTAAATAGGATGCA
>NQLW01000098.1:1529944-1542486 GCA_002312845.1 Kalanchoe fedtschenkoi
AAGTGGTGTGCATGAGGAAAGATGGCATGAGATAGTTGTAATATACATGGGCGGTGGGCCGTTTGATTGCATTTGCACCAAACCCTCACGAGTCAGTTCCTGTTTCTCCCACATCCCTTAAAATAGCGTTTTGTTACAAAGGATACACGTATAAAATGACTCTTTGAGGAACTATTTCAAACCATGATCAACCTCTGATTGAGTTTCGGTTCAATTGTGGTTGAATTAATGATATTTTTGTGCAATTGGTTCAGCAAAATTTAAGCTCTTTAGAGCCTTAAATATGAACCTCAGTGGTTCAGTTCGAGTAATGAATTGATGCCAAACAAAAATATTTAGAAATTGAGCAAAGTTTGAGCGTTGTTCTCGTAATCTCATTCGTGGCTTACAAGCCGAGCTCAATTTCTGATGTTTTTGATCGAAGCATAGTGATATTGGGTTGAGTTACAATTTTAATTTTTTACATTTATTTTTTAAATATTTATGTTATTATTCGGTTAATCGGTCAATCGGTTAACCGAAAATTTATATATTCTTAACCGTTAACCGAACTGAATTTTTTGGTTAACCGACCGAATTTTACGGTTAACCGAATTTGGTTAACCGCGGTTAAAATTCTCGGTTAACCGATTTCGGTTAACGGTTTTAACCGTATAGTGAACACCCCTAGTATTGACAATAATTTTGTATTTCATTATTTATTTAATCAAATTTTAATTTTATTTAAATATTAATATTTTTTTTCAAATTACTCATTTTTAAAATATTATAACATACAATAGCTTTATGAGAGTCAATTTTAATTTATAAAATAAGATATCATCCTCCAAAATGGAGTGTTAAATGTTATTAGAATAAGAACATCACTTTTTTCAATTTTTTTTCTTTGACAAAGAATAGGATAAATAGAAATAAAATATTCAAATCTCGGGAATGAAAGTCGATCATTCAACAGCTCTGTCACTACTAAGATGGTTTTTTTCAATTACGGATTAATTTATACTCTTTTTGTTGAATACTTTTTTGAAAATAACAATATATTAAAATTACCATAGTGCCAGTGATTTTAAATTCATGAATATTGACATTATGGGGGTCAATTGTCATTTAAAATGTATAATAATTACAGGTGTTTATTAATCAGTACGAAATTATTAGAATAATTATTTATCTTATTTTTTATTTTTTCAAATGACCAATACACCCTTTGATTTCATCTTCCATGAATTTAAAATTATGAATAATATGGTCATTTTAACTGCATATGTAGAGAATTTTTCTGCACTGACAAGCAGGATCCCTTTGCCCTTAAAATTTACCATTTAATCATTTTCAAAAAAAATATATTTATATGTAGCATAGGATATAATAGAAAGCAATATAATACAAAATGAAACTATGAACTACTATCAATATAAATGGTCAATACTTTACTTGTTTTCTCAATATAATTGTCAATACTTTATTTGTTATCTCATTGTTTGTATTATGAGTTCTGATAAGGAATTTGCTCCTCATTATGACGATATGTGTAGGGAGAATTTCGGTCAGTTAATTAAATTAAATTGTTATTTGAATAAATCAATTAAATTAATTGACTTGCAAAAATCACGATCGATAACCGTACTGAATTAGATGATTAGACTAATCAATAGTTAATTTGGTTATTGATTTTAAGTACTCAGTCAACTACTAATTAACCATAATAAATTAAAATTATTGATAAAATTAATATATTTATATATAAATTAGTTTTTTATCTAATACATTTATTTTTTTAGTTAATTCGTTCAACTTTCGGTTAATTGAGTACTCAATTGATAATCGAATTAACTAAATGAGGGAATACTTTTCAAAAAGCAAACTTGAATTAATCAATTTATTTTTAAAAAAATTGAGTGATTAACTGAATTAATTTAATTAGATTCGGTTAATTTGTTATTTTGATTTAGTTAATTTAATTATTCAAATTGGACAGATACCGATCGTCTAGTTTTGAATTATCATATAATTTTGAATTGCAAAATTAACAATAACAATGTCATGTGCATATCAAAATGTCAAGTGGTGCCACTCGTTTCAATATAACAAATATCGCCTTTAGAACAGTGTGATCTCTTGGTGTATCGAAATATCCCAACTTGATTTATTCATCCCTTCCAAAGCTAAATCTGATTCACAAAAAGTTTCATCCATACATTCTTAAAATTCTATTTATGACGAAACACTCACAAAAAGGCAATACTTAATTCACGAGATGCGAGTTTCAGAAATCAACAATTTGTGAACAACAATAAAAATGATAGGAGAGTAAACATCTAACAAGAGCGTCAACAAAGAACGTATCGGAGAAGCAGGTGAAAATAATATTTATAGAGATAAATTATAAAAGTGTATCCATATTTTTAGATGAGATTTGATTCCTCTCACTGATTTAGATGATTAATCGATTATAAATTATTCAAAAATTTTAAATAATCATTTACATAAAAATAAATAAATTTTGATTAATTGAAACTCAGTGTAATAAAATACAATCTATTAATAGGATTCGATAAAAGTAACAAACAAACACATTAGAGTCACTTCAAATTTTAATACGTAAAATTTTCAAAAAGAAAAAGTATCACAAAACATGAATAAGATAATTCTATTATAAAACTGTCATATTAAAGCCATCTTTTTTTCAATATTAAAGTGATTTACTAATATAAACAAAGACACGAAAAGCTTTGATATTAAATCTATCTGTATTAAGGCAGAAATATATTAGTAATTATAAAATAAAATAAAATAAAAATCAATAATAATTAGGAAGATAAATTAATTTCTCAAAATTAATTATTATCTTTCATTTTCATTTTTTGTTAGGTCCACACACCCCTCCATAGTTATTGGACAACATATCAAATCATTAAACCAACCATTTGTTGGTTATTAAATCTATTTATATTACTAATAAACCAATAATTTAAGAATGTAGATAAAATTAATAGAAAGGGTATCTTTTCTTTTCATCTGAAAATAATATGTGACAAGGTCCGGTCTCTTTCCTCACAAACAAAACTGATACTGGTTTTAAGTATATATATTATATAGTAGTTGTATGCAAAAATTATAAAATGGGGTACACATTATTCTCAATTTTAAAATTTAAGTTATCACTTTTTAAATTTAAAATTCATGATCATTTTTAATTTAGAGATTTTTATGTAATAATTGAATTTATAATTACAACCTATAATTACTATTTACAAAGTATATTTAAACACCTAACTAAAACTACATTCCATCTAATTTATTTCAAATCTATCTCATCCTCTCACCGTAAATTTTAAAATTGATATTTTCATGAATCGAGCCGTTTATAATTACAATCTATAATTATTATTTTCATTTTGTTACATAATCATTGCAAACACTCTCTAACAAATTTATTTTTCTTTAACAGAGCAAATTCGACATGTTGATTGTTGTTTTCGTGAGGGATAATACGGCTTTAAAATATTTAAAAATAGATTAAAAATGAATGTAAATGAATTAAAACAAGGATGGTAATCCCAAGCACCAAAGTGAATTATCGCAAGAGTGGTTAGTGACTTGATAACCTATACAAGTGTATTAATAATAAATTATTAATAAAAGTTAAACCAAAACTACCTTGTTTAAATGAAAACCAGCCATATTTTGGTGAATATCATCATGATTTTAATTTGTTGTAAACTAGCATGATATTACTGGATACAAATCCTTAAAACAATGTTATTTGTAAGGGGTAATTATAGTTATAATTATGAATTCAATTATTATACAACAACCTCGTAATTCAAAATGATCATGAATTTTAAGATTTAAAACCGATGATCGTAACTTTTAAAGTGAAAATAGTATGTAACCTTATTTTGTACTTTTCTCTCATTATAAAACGACATGGGTTGGGATATACTAAACCTGGGCTTTAAACTTGTTGACTCTGACAATGGGCCAGACTGAAACTGGGCTTGCGCAGCACTCGCTGATTGCTGTCCTTATCTACCCGCCATTTCCATTCATCTCCTCCGTCGCAATCGCAATCGTCATCGTCACTGTCACGCTTTTTGTTCTACTCATTCTTTTGGCGTTCCAGTTAAACTTCAGCTAACTTTCAACGTATCATCGCATCGACCTGCTCGCCCTCCGTCGATGATCCCAGCCGCCGGTGAAAACGGCGGGAAGGCGAAGCGATGGCGGCCAATTGCGGCGTCGCGAACCCCCTACGATCGACCGAGCGGCGATGGGAGCGTTGGCGGAAGCAATAATTGGCTGTCCCAGGCGACTCGGAAGATAGCGGATGGTGCTGGAAGAGTGATGCGGTCGGTTTTGTGGTTGGACTCGTCTTCCTCTTCGTCCGCGGATGGTACCGAGTCGAGCTGTTCAGGTACTGAGCTCGAACTTGTAGTTGGATGGATTGGAAGGTAGCAGTGAAGGAGGATGAGTGCGGATTTGATTATTTTTGGTGGTTTTGGTTGCGTTGTAGATGGTGAAGATGAAGCGAATACAGATGCTTGCTGTTCAGGCCCGTCTTCACAAGACGGAAAGCCAAAGGTAAACCAAATATTTTGCATCCGTTTGATATGGATTATGTCTTCGCTAGTCTTGCAGAAGTGCTTGGAATGGCTAGATGGCGATAGAGTTGATAAGTGTGTGATTTTTTGTTTGTCAGAATGGGAGAGCTGATGGAGATATTGGAGGCGCGAACTTGGATTATGTACTAATGGGATGGGGCAGCGAAACAAAGCGAGCGATTGTGATGCTTCTGATGCAGGAAACTTTTTCAAAGTAATTGTTCTTTACTTTGCCTAAGTTATATATTTTGGTCCATCCAGTCACTTGGGATTTTATGGACAATGGCGTAGCCAGAGAAAATTTTTAGGGTAGGCCAATTTGACATTAACTTGATTTTAAAAGCTTAAACCATTTGAGGCTAATATAAGAAGTAATATAGTTGTCATAAAGCAAAATTAATGTCCAATATTACCAAACAAACCAGGTGCGAAGCTGTTACTGTTTCAACCCTCTACCAATTAGTTATTTAATGTGGTTGTCAAGCTCTGTAACATGAAAGTAGTAATCAGCTGTTGAAACTTCAGGGTGGCCCGCCCTCGCTATTCTTCTTCCTATGGATGTTATAATAGGTGTGACATAGCAACCACCAGTCTTATAGAGTCTGTATGATGAATGTTGAGAAGTTGATGTTGAGCTTGTTGGTTACCAGTGACCCTGATGTGATGCTGCAATACCCTCTTAATTGCTGTGATTTAACTTGTCTTTCTTATGTCAGCATTTTCTTTCTTTTTTTTTTGATGGAAAGCTTATCCTTTCAATTTCAAATATGATGCCTTTTTTCAGAGAAGAAAGTGAATGTATGATAGACATCATCAAATCTCGCAACGCAGACGATCCTCATTCAGAAAATAGACCCGTTGCCGCACCCGGTAGAGCAGTGGCATCTGTTCTTTGTTCTTTGCAACATGTCAAATTCAAACAAATGTTAGAAGTAATTTTCTGCTTATTGATACCATTTCTTTTTGTATCTCAGATGCACACTCGACTGATATATGTTGCAATGCTGTAATGGAGGCTAGGAAATGGATGAATGAGAGGAAGCTAAGATCACTTACAAAATCGGCATCGCCTTCCGGCCCCACATTTTGCAGTTATAGCTATAGTTCATCTCCATCTGTCAGTAGGCATTCCTTTGAGTATCTCCATTCTGTTGCATAAATGCATTGTGTCCTGCCCTTTTCCCTGTTGGTAATGTCAGATACATATCATCTTTAATACATTTCTGATTTCAAGTAACATTTTGAATTCCGAACTCAACAAGGAACCTCTGTTGAAGCTTTATTTTAAGTCATAATTCTCAAGCTTGTGCTTTAAAATGTAGGTTACCGGACAGTATGGTTCACCGATAGAGATCGCGAGATCGTACATGCGTAGTCACTCACCTTCTCACATGAAAACAGTAGCTGCATATATGACTCCACAACCTGAAAGGATGCTGTCATTGTGTGAAGGGTCCCCGTGTCCTAATAGAGGCAAATCTCTGTTTATCTCTGAGGTAACTCATCTTTTCCTTTTACATCTCATTCCCCTGATAATAGATGCTTTTTCTTTCAACTGTATTTACATTGAATCCATTGAATCAAGTCGGTAAATTAAAAGATGAGTGTCTGTTTTTGTGTCTTCCAAAATCAGGAATAATTATAGGGAGAATCTTGAGCTACGCAACACCTTGAAATGTTTGCTGTTAAGCTGGTTATTTTGCAGCCATTAAACACTTGAGTGATCAAGATGACTTTGGCTCAGTTTTCCTTTTGCTCAAGTTCTCAAATTCATGTGAAATACCAATCCAGGTGATTCGACATGTCTTGCAAAATGTTGCAAGAAATTTGTAGCGTGAATTGGCCACGGAGGGTTTACTAAGTAAACTTCTTCTAGTTCCATGTTTCTTAACCTTTATCTTTCAACAGTAGACTCAAACCAATTTCTGTGGCAGTGGATACCACAGAAGTTGGTAAAAAAATAAGCTTGTCGGCTTAGAGTCATAATCAGACACAAACCCACTCGATGAAGCTTCAACCTGACTAAAGGCCCGCCATCATTAGGTCCAATCTTCTGCTTGAATAACGAAGACGATATCTGGTGTATAATCAATCAGGTTTTATAAATAATGGTTGAAGTACCTCTAAGCTAATGTAATAGTTCTCGCCTCTCCGGCTAGTAGGGGGTAGACCCTTAATTTTGTTTGAGTAAAAGAATTTAAGACTGATCGCAAAGGTTGGATTTGCCATCTGAACATGTGAAGGTCATCGAGAATCTGTATCTGCAAATTGACAATATATGCTGAAATTGTAGTAACACTTGCTATAGTGCAAATGTCTCAAATATTGAGAGTTGACAAGTTGTATTAGCTACAGAATAATTGTCACATTATCCTGTCTTTGGATTAGGCAAATGGTGGGAAAGGAAAATAGTAGGGAAAATTAAATCCCCTTGGATTCCATGTCATTTTTCTCTTGTTTCATAAGGCACGAAACTAAAAGTGAGAACTCTTTTTTGTTTAACTAAACTTTTAGTTTATTTTTACATCTAATTTTCATTCCTCACAGCTTTCTCTACAACAAACATTGGATTTTTTAAACTTTCTTTTCCCTATAATTTTCCCCATACCACACAGCCTTAAAGTTGACCGTATTGGTGTATCAACAACGAGCACATAAATTTACTGATGCCTTCTCTATTTCATTGTGAAGGATATATCTCCTGTTGGCTCTTGTGATGCTGCAGAAGGTATGTTGCTGTCAAAATTCTCTTGTATTTCATGCATACCTACTTCTACTCTGAAATTTGTAGCTTATTGCATCTAATTAGTCCTTTTGATTCTGATGTACCTTTAAATGTCGGGGTATCAGATGCACAACTGAAAGTATTGGAAAGATCTCAAGAAATAAATGCCCACGGTGGAGCTAAGAGAATAATTCTTGCCAGACGTAGGTGAGCTGTTGTGCAGTTCATTACTGGTTTTAATTTTTTTTGCAATGATTAATGATCTGCTGTGGAGTATTAAGGAAGCTATTACATCAGTCGAGCTAACATATGGGAATCTGGCTTCACTTTTCAGCTTGGCCCTGGAATTGGACTCCCAGACGGAGTCCAAACCATGTGAACAAGAACCCCTAAAGTCATTCCGTGGTTACCATGAAAGAGTTATCTCCAGCACTCGCAATAACCATGAAGATGGCCCATGCATATTGGCCAGCGAGGCTTCTGTAGAAATTCCGACCAACAAATTGTAAGGAATCATAAGTAATCCTAATTAAAGACTTCAAATGGGTTCGCTGGAACCACACTCTCTCGGGAACTTCCTAGCTGAGTGTCCATGAGAAACTGGCAAATCCAGGTTTTTTAAAAACAAGGATTGAAATTGCTACCGTCTTGTTGTTGACAAACAGTAGCATGCACTCAGGCGCCAATTGCTGTGCAAGTGCCTCCCGTGTTTCCCACTGTATCTTCTGGATGATTTACAGATTGATGCGTGTATACTGCATAGCAATTTGACAGTGTAATTTGAAGAAGGCTAGCCTCTCCAGATAGTATACTGCATAATTGAGCTGTATCTGGATTACCCAGTTCTCATGTACTTCTTATGGAAAATTCTCTCTTTTTTTTCTTTATTTGTTTTCGCTGCTGCCTTCCTAGAAGGCTCAAAATAAGTCCGTTGTCCTGTGAATTACCTGTTTCCTTCTAGAGTTGAAGACTGATTAGCAGAGGTTGCATTCCTCATCTACTTCAACAACTGGCCACCATTATATGATCATGAGTGGGTTCATAAGAATCTGTATCCTAAAATTCGAAGCATATGATGTCCAAATGATATGATAGCACCTGATTTGGTCCTAATTAATGTATCAATTGTGAATATATAAAAAGTACTTTTAGTTTCAAATGAATTACCACTCCAAACATTCGGACCAACAAGATGGATGGACTGTTGCATACTGTTGTAATTTGCCGCATTCAAGCAGATTGTGAATTTGCTTTCAAGCACAGGTAACAAATGCTGATCCTTGACGTGTTGAGTCAGACGTGGAGCTATGAATCGTGCTTAACGGAACTATTTGATTGTAAGTTGCGGAGTGACCTCTCTTTGTTGACATGAAGATTGGACTCACATTTGCATACTTAACATCACATTGCCAGCAAAGCAAGCTAGGTATATCAAGTTTCATATCTTTGGACTTTCCATAAAATTGAGCTCGTCCTTAGCTATTACGCATTTTTCAGACAACCTCACATCATGTTCATCGTGATGGTCAATGAGTCGTCGACAGCTTAATAGCTGCTCACTTTATTTTACTATACACTTATTATTAATATCCTCTTGCCCTTTACAAAAAGTACGAAGCAAGATCATATGGACATTAGGTACACATATTCGGTACGGAGCGTTTATGTTCAGTGCGCTTCCATCATTGGCCTAATCACTGTAAATAAATAAGAAAATTCTATACACGAAAACTGAGAAGGACCCCTTCTAATCCCAATGACCTCAGAGTGAGTCGTTAAATCTCAAACAGGCGTAAAAAAGAGAAGTCAGAAATGCTTGCTTCACCGGTCGAATAAAGGAATGATCAGAAGTGCGCGCATATAGAGCCAGAAGTGGTGACCTTGCTTGCACATGACCTTCTTTCCTTTCCTTTCCGCTTTCTTTACCATTAGGAAATGCATTTGTTAGAAAAATGCTCTTTGGACCACCTCAGCACGCTTTAAGGACCACTCAACCAATTAAAAAAACTCTAAGCCGGATTCGACTCCTACAGCCATTTTCTGACAAATGTTTACTCCTCACGGTCGAAAGTTCCTTAAGATCATTTTTTTTACCCCTTCAGGCTTGCAGCAGGATACAGCTTGAGTTTTTTCAATCTGAAAGTGATCCTGAAGAAATCCAAATATCAAAGTGACAGATTTGAGTAGACTTATCTCGACGAACGATTGAAATTTAATTTCTTTACCCACCAAATAACTTTGAACTTCTTTTTATAACTAAATCGAATGTTTGATTAGGAAGGCAGAGAATAACAAAAGGCAATCTGGTTGGCTTTTTAAAAATCTTCTAGTGGTTCTCATTTGGAGCTTCTCTTGTTCAAAGAAGTCATCATCCTTTTTACCACTCTTTCTTTCGGTACTACCGTCCATACATATACATACACACATGTCGTAGCTGCCCATACTTCTGATACAAATTGACAAACTGTGAAATTAGAATACGGATTTGATTCATGAATGAGCAGATTTCCTTGTTGAATATAATCATTTGGCGAATTGTCTCTCATGTCGCCTATGAAGAAAAAAATAGACGATTTAGATTGGATTGTTAAACTACGACTTATAAGTTAAATCTTTGAATTACAATGAAAATACAGCGCTATATGAGTCGGTTCAAAATTCAACATTCTTGTCATCGGGGTGAGCTTCAATAACTCTTCCGTGCTCCGAGAGCACCTACTCCCGTTTGCGACGTCGTTTTGATTTTGATGAAAACGACGTCGTTTGACGTTTTACACATTAAACATATCGCACAACTGATGAATATAGAAGCAGAACTAATGAATATTCACCAATTGTACTTCTATATTCACCAGTTATATATATAAACACAACTGATGAATATAGAGGCAGAACTAATGAATATTCACCAGTTGTGCTTCTATATTCACCAGTTGTATATATAAGCACAATTGATGAATATAGAAGCAAAACTGATGAATATTCACCCGTTGTGTAATATACAAAACTGGTGAATATAGAAGCACAACTGGTGAATATTCATCAGTTCTGCTTCTATATTCACCAGTTATGCGGTGTGTTTAATGTGTAAAACGTAAAATAACGTCATTTTCATCAAAATCAAAATGACGTTGCAAACGGAAGTAGATACTCGCAAGAGTACGCAAGAATTTGCGAGTGAGGTTATATTGGCCTAATGGTCCCCTCCTTTTTCATTATTGTAACGAGCCTTGTGCAATAATTGTGAACCAATGCATATGCTGTCCATCCGACTGATCTTCTGCAGCTCCACTACTTCCTCCTCTTCATCTTCCATCTCGCCTTTCATCATTTCTTTTCATATTAACTCTTAGGCTGTGTTTGGTTTAAGGAAAATTGGGTGGAAAGGAAAGTTTGAGGGAAAATTGAAAGGAAACGGAATCCTTGAAGGATTTCATCTAATTTTCCTTTGTTTGATTTCATAAAGAAAATATCAAGGAAAATTGTTGGGAATCCATTTCATTTTCCATAATCATGGAAAGTTTTATGAAAAACAGGCAGAAAAATATCAACATTTCATCATTTCATACATTGAATTTGTTCAAAAAATGGTTATTTGTTTAAGATACATTGAACTTGTTTAATATATGTAAAATCACATTTTCCATCTAATTTTCTTTCCCTCCTATTTTCCATCTAAACCAAACAATGAATTTTACATCAAATTTTCCTTTCCACCAAATTTTCCCTAAACCAAACACAGCCTTAATTACACTCCCACCTCCTCAGCTTCCAAGCTCAGACACGGAATCATGTATATACATGCGTACATATGCGCATAGACAGACAAGTAGATTGAAACAAAGACATGGGCATCAATAGGTCGAGGAGAAGAATATTGGGAGAGTGACAGGACAGGACAGGCACTTTATTCGGCTGAGTGGCCACACTGAAATTTGTTTCCTACTTACGATGATGTCCTTGTTGTTTTATATTGCGAGGCTGTGGGTGCTTAGTGCCAACCAATGTGTGCCCTTTTGCCTTTTTATAAGGGCCATTCGTCGGTGATCAGCCGAGCAAGGCTGGTGGCCAGCCCCTTCGATTTGAAGTTTGCAAGTGTGATTGTGATTGAGCATCATATCTCACCTTTGAGGGTTGCTAATTAAATTAATAGTAACATTATTATCATCTAAAAAGTCATTACAATCCGTGATTCTTGAATGGATATAGTTCAAATAATTATTGACGAGTTGTCACGTGTTGTGTTGAAAAATAAAAATGACACATGTCAAACAATGAATATTCATTGGTTGCAAGAAAAAAATAATTTTTCGACGTGTTATATGACTGTTTAAGCTGTCACATAACTGCTCCCCAATAGTTGATCATGTTGAGTACTCATATACGTGGGTCATACATCACCTATTACAAGTTCTAAATTAATTCTCTTATATAGTTGGGCTGCCCACTCAGTATGAGTTGATTTTGAATGTAGATCTCACTAAACTAATTTAGTATGAAAGCTGACATCCTAATAATATGCTACATCAGTGGCGGATCCAGCGGAATTATTTAGGGGGGTCAAGAAAAAATATTTAAGTTAAAAGACGTATAAGTGTATAATTACTAATTTCCTGAGATTTGAATATTTATATTTGGGCTGATAAAATATATGAATTACACTAGATTTAAAATTAAATATATACAAATTTTAATACTGAGAGGTCAAGTATGTACATTATTTTATCAAAATTATATGATAAATATATAACTTGTGGACTAAAATTGCAATTGAGAGGGGTCAATTGACCCCCCCAAACCATATGTGGATCCGTCAGTGTGCTACATCATCCATTACAAGTTCAAAATTGCGCCTTACATGTAGTTGGAATATTCATTTACTGTCAATTAATTTCGAGAATATGTCCATTCAAAAAGGACTATTAGAACGGTGTGCATATAGCCAAGTGTTATTTTACAATTAGTTTGATAGTTTTGACTGGAAATTGAGCTTCAATTAAACGATCTGAAAATATATGGAGTTATACAATGATCGAGGTTAAGAGTAATGTGAAGTGAGAACATCTTAAGCGAAATCTTATTAAGTCTTCCTTCTTTGTACAAAAAGCCTTCTAACCCAAATCTTATATAATCTTCTTTTGACTATTCCATTGTAAGGATCCGTACAAGACACTACCTTGATGGTTTCTCATGCTTATTAAGTATTTGCATTA
>NQLW01000098.1:1543707-1568850 GCA_002312845.1 Kalanchoe fedtschenkoi
ATTTTATTTTATTCTTATTATTCAAATCAACAAAGGACTGTCTTACAACTTGATTTTTCTTTTTCAAGCAAGCTTTCACATGAGCATGTAGATGTGACGTCTCATTCATCGAATCTACTCCAAGAAGTCATTTACAGTGTACACATCTTGCTTTTTGCAAATCGTATCGTTTATGATTTGGATAAGAGAAATAAAAACTGATGACAAAACAATCATACTTGATGATTCGCCGCTTCAGCCAAGCCTTCACTCGATGATAAAAAAATAGCTACTTCATCGCTTCAGCAGGTTACAAAATTAAATAAAACTCGTTGTATAGCTTCAGACATGAATGTTTTGATGTTGTCTATGATTTCACTTAGATAATTCGCTTCATCCTATGACATAATAAAAAAAACACGCTACACGGCTTGAGACGAGGATTTTTTTATTACTAGCTAGATTTTTTTTGTCTTAGACAAAAAAAGCTAGCAAATGTAGATGATAGAAAGTAATAGTCCTAGCAAAATATAATAAGCACAATCTGATAAAGCTAACTCAATGAATCATAATACTATATTTTGATTACAAATTTAAAATTTAATTTAATTTTTTTTAATAATTATTTGAGAAATATGTATTATAGAATTAAATGTATTACTTAGTTTAAATAGTTATATACTCCCTCCGTCCTCTAATACATGTCGTTTATGATTAATTTGAGTAGATTAAGGTGAAGTTAATGCTAGTGGTTGAACAAATTTAATAGGTAGGTTGTTAACAATTTTTTGAAAAAGTTCGTGCAAAAAGTAAAATTGGTATATGATTATTGGTGAGGAATGTATTCTTTATTGATTATGATAATGAAGTGATTAATATTTGACATTTTAAGGTAGTTGTTGATATTAAATACGCATTGAAAATTGGTAAGTGACAAGTAAAAGTGGACAAAAAAATTCGGTTAAGTGACATGTAAAAGAGGACAGAGGGAGTAACTATTATGAGGCAGTCGATTCGATTTATGAGTGATTAACTAAAATCGGGTCGGGTCGGGGCGGATATGGCAAATACCATACCCTTAACCTATCCGTCCAATTTTTTTCGGTTCGGTTACAGTTTTAACCACAGACTTAGTCAACTCGGTTATTATCCATGTTGACCGGGGTGGGGATGGTTCGATTACGGTTTGGTTCGGTTGAATTGTCATCCCTACAGTCCTACTCCTGCTTGCTCAGTTCAATTTTTATTTATTATTGTGTGTTCCAAATGCATTATCTCTTCTCAATTGTAAGAGTGAAGATAAAAGTTGAGTGGAGGGGTGTGTACTATTGAAGGTTTGTGTGTGTATATAGCATAGTGTTGCCGAGAGAATATATATGATTGCTACACAACAATAATATAAAGAAAGAAACAAGATTACTGCATAACAAAAGCAATGGTTCTCAAGAAATGGGAGGCCCTCGCTCGTTTCACTCCATACAGTACTTTTTCAAAATTATTATGCTTGTGTGATACCATCAGAATTTGAATTTGAAACAACATTTCAGATCACACATTTTGTCTGTCGAGATATTCTCATCTATCTCCATCCCATGTATGCTCCAAACTCACATTGACACATGCACACTACACTTATCTTGCACTTTCATTATCCACCATTGATCACTCACTTTGCTTGCTTAGCTTAGCTTAGCTTCCTTTATTATTTAAGACCCTATTATTACTAGGTCAAAGACGCAAGCCCCATCTTAACTTTGAGCCTGAAAAGCATTAATACATGCCTCTCAATGAGGTTGCTTGTGGGTCTCTCCACAAGTTCTTAAACAGCATTCTTCTAAGTCAGTCAATGGATGTTTTACAAAGCTCACTACCACACTCTTCAATCTTCATGCATCCACTTAATTCACACCTGCCATCTCTACGTTCTTAGAATGACTTAATTAATTCATTTGTCCATTATTTTTTTGGTTTCAAATAAATTGAATGGAATAGTGAATTGGGGTGAAGAAAGGTATCGATTCGGATTATTGTGTCCCATGGTCCATACATATCGATAGGATCGGACCGAGTCTCGCCCAAATGCCGCCCAATGCATCCATCCCTGTCGATCCTAGAGAATGTATTCCCATATGAACATTATGCGATCTACATGTCAAATTTTGAAATCTCGAAATAAAGCAAAAGGTGTGTTGTTCCTAGTCCCTCATGCATGGCTTGAGACATCCCACCACATCAAATACCAGAGATTCATACCATTTAGGAATTTTATGAATATTATTATTATCTCCATATATATATGCCATCAATGAAGAGAAAATTTCAAAAAAATTGATGTGTGGTGAAGAGCCAAGAATCAAAGTAATGTAACTAACACACGAAATCTTGCAAAAGCAAACCTACTGCCCCATCAAATTATTCAAAGGCGACTTTTGCGAATGTGTAGCAAACCACCCAATTTGATTCTTATTTATCCTCAACTCTCCTACTGCCATGTTCTTGAGCAGTTAGCAGCATCTCAATTCAAATAAATTTAAAATAGATTTGTGTCATGTCACGATGATATCATCTCAGTATTTTCATATTTTTTTCATAAATTTTTCACTCACATTAAAACAAACCTTACACAAACCTCTGTAAATAGTTGAAATTAATTTAAAAAATGAATTATAATTAAATGTGGCGTTTTTAATCTCAAAGCGTAATATAAAGTAAAATTATTTAAATAAAAAATTTAAGTTATATACGACATTTTTAAGTTAAAAATACCATATATAACCTGATCCAACAACTGTATACGACACTGTCTTATATAACCTTTTCATATCATGTAAAATGCTTTTCCAAAATGTCGTGTATGGTATCCAAAAACTATATAAGGCGTCGTATATTGTAATTCGCAAACTACTTCGTGTAAACGAAATAAGACTTTGTCAAAAAATCACAAATCAATCTCCACATTAAGATGGAGCCCTTTATGAACTAGTGTTTGCCCCAAAGTTTGAATGGAGTTGCCCTTAAGAATTCTCAATACTTAGAGAAAATATATAAAAAAATCGGAAAACCACAATTCTTAAAAAGTAAGTTTAAATTGCAGAAAAAAATTCGGACGAGCAATACACCGCACATTAAGACTTTAATTGAATTCATAATTTAATGTTTCGAACTCGTGACCAAAACTCTGACATGACTGATACACTTCATGCTTCTACTCCCAATATTAATAAGATGAATATATATTAGTAACTATAAATTAAAATAAAATAATACTAAGTTAGAGGAGTAAATAAACCTTTTCAAAATTTTTAATATTTATTTTATTTATTTATAATAACTGGTATGTTTCTGACATTTTAAAATAAAATATGAGGAGTATTTGAATATATTTAACTTTCAAAAATTCCCAACCGTAATAGACTCATTTTTCTCGTTGTACATGCAAGTGTATCGTATGAGAAAATCGTTGCAATGGGACAATAATTTTCTCACAAGTCACAACCATCGACATAAATTTCATGATGTTGGAAAAAATCATTCATATGTGTAAACATCGTTATTCATTGTTTAAAACAAGTTGTCTGACGATAGCGGTCTATGTGAGACTTGTACCTTGTGGTACGGTTGACTCCCGGCCCCATGAATAATTTTCCATTGCATAAAATATCTATTTTCCCTTAACCACCTCTCAGCTTTTGAACCACTCGACGGTTCTGATCCAATCTGATTTCGATCGAACGGTCCTGATCAACAACTGAGCGACCAAACTGCCCGTTTCTTAACCCACCAATGACGACCCGACTCTTCTTCACCTTTACTGGGCCCGGGCCACCTTTTGAAGTCAACTCCGCTGCAGAATTTGCGGCAATTGGGAATTTAAGTCGCGATTTACGAGTCAGGCTTCTTTAATTTGTTTATTGAATGTGAAAATTTTGGTGGACAAGCTGCCACGTGTGCAAATAGTTTCAACGGGGTTGAATTTCCGGACCGATCCGGTTCGGTAAGAATAGAGCTCGGGCGAATTTTGACTATGCCGTTTTTCTACCTATGCGCTAAAAAAAGCTGGTGCCTATTTAGGCGGTCAACAAAACACTTAGCGAAATTAATTATAATAATTAACTAGATGATTATGCCTAATTATATAGATTAATAAGAAATTTCATAATTATTAATAAATTTATATTTTAAAAATTATTTTTATAATAAAATTAAACCTTAAAAAATTACGTTTAGAGAGGCATTTTAACGACGTGTAATAATGAATAAGTGATTAATCGGTCCAGGCTAGTAACACCTTTTGAAACAGATATTTTAACTCTTTCTATCTCTCTCAAGGACATGTAACGGTGCGTGAAATTTACACGTTAAATTCCAAAGGTCAACGTTCGTCAGCCTTCACACAGACGGAGCGTGTTGTTCACTTTGTTTTTTATATTTTAGTTTTTATATACAAAACAATAATCTCATATTATTATTATCAAGATAAAAAAAAGTATGAAACAGACAATTTCGTCTATGAATTTTTCTTCGCAATAATTGTTTTTTGTTAATAAAGATGTCAATTTTTATCTTGTAAATTGCAATTAGTAATTTTTTTTATAAATATTAATCCTTGATGCAAATTGCGTTTTGAAATAAACTTGAATAAAAATTACAATTGTGTTCCTCAAATTTAATATTTATCATGTGCTTTATAAAGCGGTTTGCTCAATAGTAATATTCTAATTTTAGTTAGCAAACGTGGACTATTCTGTTGGAATTGAAAACATAACTATAACATGACTTATGCCTCGAATTTATTTTAGTCTAACAAAATTAACACGTTTGATGGTTTTTGTATTTTTCATAAATTATATTCAGAGCTATTAGCATGTAATTAAAGTTACATTGTTATTGTACTGCTAGTACTATCTGGCAGTGGCGGTTTTAGGAATTTTTTTCAGGGAGATAAAATTACATAATAAAAAATTTGAGTTGAATTTTGAAGGGCAAAATTAAAAATTTAAATGAAATTATACATATGAATTTTTTATGCATATAATTTTTATTTTTTTTACGAGTGAGGTATTTTAGGTGAGATTTGGGAAGACGACTACCCCAACAGTCCCCAGTGGATCCGCCACTACTATCTCTAGATTTGTTCACAAACTTATTTTGTTCTTAATATGTTCACATTTAAAAATTCAGTCTAATTCATAATATTATTAATTAATATAATTTCCAGTTGAAGATAAAAATCTACACTTTAGCAATTGTCATTTACATTTCGTGATATGCTTGATGCTTCCCGATATATATTCGTAGTAACTTGAGCCTCACGCCTTCTACAAACGATTCACCGCCAAGTGCCAAGCAAACTTTACAACTATCTGATTTCAAATAAAAGTGTCAATTAAATTACACAAAATGTTATTAATTAATTTAATATACACGTGTCAAATAAGAGGTTGTTGATACTTGATAGAAAACAATACTACGTCGTTTTGCCTTACCCTTATTAGTTTGGTTGTACCGGATCTTAAATTCTTTTATAAATACATGGGTAATAGTTCAAAGCTTGTATAAATACAATATTTAGCTTACATTTAGAAAATTATCAATGAGCCCTGCTCAAAAACTTAATATATTTTTTTAATTTATTAATGGCTATATCAATTTTCATAATTTTAGTTTATCATTTAAACTATTAAAACAAGTATAGATTACAAAAAATAAAAAATTAAATTAATTTCTTAACAAATATATGTTCTTACCCCTATTTATTGGGTTGAATATTGATAAATGAAAATCATTCTCTAATTTATGCATCATATTTATCTATATAGATAGTTCCGATTCCATATTTGTTTTTTCATTTTTTTGGTAAATGTCATTCATTCAAAAGTAACTCCCTTTAGTTAACATCGCATTGACTGACAAGTAGAGCAAATCGAGAAAATGCAAAATGATCCAAATCAACAGCATCAGTTGACCGGGACAAAAGATCATCATTATATTCGATTATAGTCAATGACCTTGTTAGCCTTATTATTCTAATTCCAAACCAACAATCACGTTTACAGATATTTTATGCATGAAAAATAGTTGTGATTTATTACTTATTAAACATTCACCACAATAGTAGGGATTTTGGATAATTTTTTAAAGGATTTTAATCCAGTAATGCCAAGCACGTTTAATGCCCACCAAAATAAGGTAGTTATATTGTAAAACAAGGTAATTTTGGGGGTAAAAAAAGTGAGTTTGATTTTAATAAAATCATTCATTTCGCAAAAGACACATGACAAATGGTGATTGATAGTTGAAGATCAAAACACGTTGTTTTAGCTTGGTTGCTTTTTGCTTGACAAGATGAGATTAGAATCCGATTTTAAATTGTTAAATTTTTCTTATTTTGATAATGTATTTAAAGTTTTTGTTGTTAATTACAAAAGAAGTATTTGCACTGTTGTTCACCAACAGATATTGTGCCAGATATTGTATAGTAAACAATATTAGTGCGCAACGTACATCTTATAATATGTGACGGTGAAAATGGTGCATATACTATTTTAATGTTTTTTTACATAAATTTTAGAAAAATATTTATAATGGATCAAGAACTTAAAATACATGATTAGAAAGTAATTTAACAATAAAAAAATTTCTCCAAAATCCTCCATCTCCACGTAATTGACAAAATCAACCTCTCATATTCGAATTGGGTAAAAAAAAAACAATACTATTCGTCACGAAATTCATAACCAGAATTAGTAATAAATATGGCAAACTATGAAAATATATTCTGAAATACTGCACATTTTCAAATTAAGTACCGAACTTTTTAATTCTTCAATTTCAGTACTGAACTTTTTAATTATTCAACTTCAGTATTGTAGACTTAATAGAACAAAGTAATTAGAATGAAATGGGAGAATTAGTTTGAGAGTCCAACTCTTTTGTTAGGAATTTGAAATTTGCATAAATATCGGACACACAATCTATTTTTTAATACAAATTTTTTCATTTAATTAAATCTATAGTACTGAAATTGAATAATTACAAAATTCGGTTCTGAAATTAAACAACTGAAAAAATTTGATATTTAATTTAAAAATGAGTGATAGTTCAGAATATATTTTTATAATTTATCTTTTAAAATAAAAACATAAAAAAATGATTGTTATCAAATTTCTGGACAATTTTAAACCTTTCTGATTCAATTACAGTAGTGTACCTCACGCGCTGACCTGCGCGTCATTTACCTTTACCCTATGAGCAGTAAAGTAGAAAGCCCAACTCGGTCCCAACACAAACCTGCACCGAGTCTCACCTCGTAAACATACAGAACGGCACCGTTTTGCTTCACCAGTTAAAAGCTTTCCACATTCTTTTTGATAATAATGAAGATGACGCTTAGCACGGCACCAATATTATTTAGTTGGAATATAATTCTATATTCATCTCAATTCCAACCAGACTGAAATTGCCTTAATTTATATAATAGTATGTATAGAGATATAAATCTAACTAATTAATTAAATAAATAATATCCAAGGGAAACTGTATTTAAAAGGCCAGCAGGTTTTCCCATTCAACCTCTCACAGCGCCTCTCTCGCTCTCTCTCGCTCTCATCTCTCCCCCACCACCACCCCAATCTCCTCCGTCCGCCGCCGGCCACGATGGGTGGCATCAGTCTCGAGGAGATCAAGAACGAGACCGTCGATCTGGTACTCCTCCTTCTCCGCTCTCCTTATACATACACACATAGATATATGTCCGTATATCTTTCTCTGTCACCATCGTCCCGTTTCGACTGATCGAGTCCGGATCAGTAGAGGAGGCGATTGTGACTCGCATGCGGCGTCCTTCGCCAGTGAATTCTCCTGATCTAATCTAGAACTGTTTTTTTTTAGTACTTGATTTTTTGAGGGTGATTGTTATGGTTTTTGTGAACGGAGCTGATACGAAGCTCGGCTGGAGGTTGTTACGTTCGCTCACGCGATCGGCGTCGTGGTCTTATCTGTTTGCAACTGAATCGGATTGGGATACGGCAGGTCCGATGTTTGCGTTGGAGATGGGAGACTCGTTCGTAAACCCTAGCGGGGATTGGTAGCTCATGAGATCAGGCCGTGTTTGGTTGATACTAATTTAAAGTAGCCTGAGAAATTAAATAATAAATTAAAATGATACACTGGTTTGCATTCTGATTAGCAACTGAATCGGCGGCGCTAATCTGATTCGCCGTAGTCACAGTTTCTCTTGTCCTCTCTCATCTCATCCGTTTCATCTCAACCGTTTATCTTCACCCGGTTCCCTTTCCCGAACCGTATTCTTTAATTAATTATATGTTTATTGCTTAATTTTTCGTGAGCTTCAATGAGAAGCATTGGGCACGTGTCGTAATTTTGACTATAAAATCTGTGTTGGAAAATTTGCGGGAAGAGGATTTGAGGTCCGTATGAATAACGATAGTTGGGCCTCTGGGTTTGTTGGCATGACGCGTGTGGTTGATTTATTTTATATAAACCAATCCGAATAGTTTAATGATCTTGTACATATACGTATAGAAATAAAATATATTTAATTGGTGATTTCATGTTATCTTACACTTTTATGTCTTTTTATTGATCTGGTTATTTATCATATATGGGGTAGCTCCTCATTGATTTTGAATCCTTGTTTAGGATTTTTGTTGTATAGTTGAATGTTTGTACTGTAGCGGATACTGCTTCCGGGGTCCGTTGTGTGGGGTTCAGCCTTTCAAACTATATTTTATCTATGGCTGTAACTGGACTTGTTATATAAAGTAGTGGAACATGGGCATAAAGTTTGATGAAACTTGTGAAATTAGGTTGAATAGTTTCCATTAGCTGTATGCTAGTTTTGGGTATGTTGGGGGCTTACTTTTTTGATTAACTTCACATGGATGTTGTCACAATAGGATTGGATAAGTTGGGGGGCTAAGGGGTTAATTATATAAATAATGTGAATAGAGGTACGAAGTGTGGCACTGTGGCTAAAGGTGATTAGCTCGAGTATACTCTGAAAGCTCTTGCAAGAATAATGCTGTCAAAGATTGGATCTAGGTGATATGCTCATATGTAAGATACTGCTAGTGCTGATATGATTAACTAATTGAACCAATAATAGTTTACTTTGATTTTAACTATGAGACTGGCATCTGACATCTGATTCTGATAAACATATATTAGAAATACAGTATGCTACTTGCCTTGTTATTTACGCTTACATGCTAGACCTTGATTCTGGAGAACATATAATAGAAACACAATCACAAAGATTTTAGTTCTTCTGTAACATGGATACAGATTATTGAATACTTACAGAAATCAGTACAATAACCTGCATAAAGTTGGGAAAATAGTATTGATGTTGGGAGCAGCTGGTTATTATGTTGAAATGATGTACTAATAATGGCTATGGGTTATCACAAAGTTTGACAAAATTCTGTTATCTTGATCTGATGTGTTCAGGAAAAGATTCCTGTTGAGGAAGTATTTGAGCAGCTGAAATGTACCAAAGAAGGTCTCAGTTCAGAAGAGGGAGCCAACAGGCTCCAAATATTTGGCCCCAACAAGCTGGAAGAAAAGAAGGTAAAAAATGCATCTAATGGTACTGTGTTCTCTCAGCATTTCATCTTATGTAGGGGAGTCACACAAATGCATTCTGATGACTAAACATTTTTCATTACAGGAGAGCAAAATTCTGAAGTTTCTTGGGTTTATGTGGAACCCACTGTCTTGGGTCATGGAAGCTGCTGCTATAATGGCCATAGCTTTGGCAAATGGTGGTGGCAGGCCTCCGGATTGGCAGGATTTTGTAGGTATCATTGTGCTGCTGGTGATCAACTCCACTATAAGTTTTATTGAAGAGAACAATGCTGGAAATGCAGCAGCTGCTCTCATGGCTGGTCTTGCTCCTAAAACTAAGGTAAATCGTCATTCTTGCTTGCCGAGTTGTTCAGCTTATGTTGTAACAGCCATTGGCTCCTAACACTGTTGAATTGATGTTTTTGATAGTTACAGTGGTGGTCGATATATTTGACTGGATATAAATGGTCATTTAATATGTACAGGTTCTACGAGATGGTCGCTGGAGTGAGCAGGATGCTTCAATTCTGGTACCAGGAGATATCATCAGCATTAAGTTGGGAGATATCGTTCCTGCTGATGCTCGTCTTCTTGAGGGTGACCCTTTAAAGATTGATCAGTCTGCTCTTACAGGAGAATCCCTCCCTGTTACAAAGAACCCATCCGATGAAGTGTTCTCTGGTTCAACTTGTAAGCAAGGTGAGATTGAAGCTGTTGTTATTGCCACAGGGGTGCACACCTTTTTTGGTAAGGCCGCACATCTTGTGGACAGTACCAATCAAGTTGGACACTTCCAGAAAGTTCTTACTGCCATTGGAAATTTCTGTATTTGCTCTATTGCAATTGGTATGCTCATTGAGATCATAGTCATGTACCCTATCCAACATCGCAAGTACAGAGATGGAATTGACAACTTGCTAGTCCTGTTGATCGGTGGTATTCCAATTGCTATGCCAACTGTGTTGTCAGTCACTATGGCCATTGGTTCTCATAGGCTCTCCCAACAGGGTGCAATCACAAAGAGAATGACTGCCATTGAAGAGTTGGCTGGTATGGATGTTCTTTGCAGTGATAAGACAGGGACACTAACCTTGAACAAGTTGTCGGTTGATAAAAACTTGATCGAGGTGTTTACGAAAGGGGTGGAGAAAGAACATGTGTTGCTTCTTGCTGCCAGAGCTTCAAGGACTGAAAACCAAGATGCTATTGATGCTGCTATTGTTAACATGCTTGCAGACCCAAAAGAGGTAAATTGGCATCTCTTATTTTTAAGTCTATTTCATTCAGTTGAGTGTTCCTACTAGTAGTGTCGGAACTTCTTTTGCAGGCACGAGCTGGTATTAGGGAAATCCATTTTTTCCCCTTTAATCCAGTAGACAAGAGGACTGCTCTGACTTACATTGACAATGACGGAAAATGGCATCGTGCTAGCAAAGGAGCTCCTGAACAGGTTTGTTTCTCCAAACAACTATTCTATCATCAAATATACATTACTTAAGCAAATTGTTATTACCTTTTTTTTGTTTATTTGCTGAACTCAAGTGTTGATTCCAATATTGAACAATGTAACTTCTTGTGATCAGATTGTTGCTCTTTGCAATTGCAAGGAGGATGTAAAAAAGAAAGTGCATGCTGTGATTGATAAATATGCTGACAGAGGACTTCGGTCTTTAGCAGTTGCCAGACAGGTATATAAAAATTTGCTGAGCATTCTTGCATCTATTATGGATCTCTCTTTCTCTCTCTCTCTTTTTGGATGAGCATGGACATCAAATTTAGCACTCATATATCTACAGGAAGTACCAGAGAAGAGCAAAGACAGTCCCGGAGCACCATGGCAGTTCGTTGGTTTGCTTCCTTTGTTTGACCCTCCTAGGCATGACAGTGCTGAAACAATCCGCCGTGCTCTCAATCTTGGTGTAAACGTCAAAATGATCACTGGTATGGTTCATAATTAACCAATTTAGTACTTTGCATTTCTCTTGTAAAGGATATAATCTCTAATAATATTCAGTTTGAATCTATAGGTGATCAACTTGCTATCGCCAAGGAAACTGGAAGGAGGCTGGGTATGGGTACCAATATGTATCCCTCTTCTTCTTTACTTGGAGGAAAGGACGGTAGTACATCCATTGAATCCCTTCCTGTAGATGAACTGATAGAGAAGGCGGATGGTTTTGCTGGAGTTTTTCCAGGTGAGTTCTTTAGTTTCATTTTTTTAGCAAGGTATTTTTATTAACACTCGTAAGTTGCTGATTGGTTTTCATAGCAATGAACCCTGGCTGCAAATTGTTAGGCTGTTTGGGATCATATTTAGCATATTAAACCTATAATGAGTGTGACGGGATCATTGTTACTTCCTTGTGATATTTATTGGAATCACCTAATCGCGTTCTTGTTGTCCTCTTCTTACTCAGTGATCATAATTGAATGTAAATATTTATGTGACAGAGCACAAGTATGAAATTGTTAAGAGGCTACAAGAGCGAAAGCACATTTGTGGTATGACTGGAGATGGTGTCAATGATGCTCCTGCTCTGAAGAAAGCAGATATCGGAATTGCTGTTGATGATGCAACTGATGCTGCCAGAAGTGCTTCCGACATTGTCCTTACAGAACCTGGTCTGAGTGTGATTATAAGCGCAGTGCTGACTAGCAGGGCTATTTTTCAGAGGATGAAGAACTATACAGTTAGTTATTCTTTTTGCTTCTGTCGTTTTAGTCTTCTTTTATTTCCTACAAGGTCTGAATCCCTTTTGTTTGCTTTACTGAATCTCTTTTACAGATCTATGCAGTGTCAATCACCATTCGTATTGTGGTATGTACTATCACATATTTAGAACACCTATTGTATATTTTTCTGATTTTCCCTTTATGCGGCTCATATCTCCTTTTTGTATTTTGCGATATTCACAGCTTGGATTCATGCTCATTGCTCTTATCTGGAAATATGATTTTGCACCCTTCATGGTTTTGATCATAGCAATCCTGAATGATGGTGAGTTATTAATTAATAGTTAATACATGGTATAATTTTTGGTTTTCTTAAAATAGTCTGGTCCGATTGTAAATGTGTACCATGCTTATGCAGGAACCATTATGACTATTTCAAAGGATCGGGTGAAACCATCTCCATTGCCTGATAGCTGGAAACTGAAAGAGATTTTTGCAACTGGAGTTGTTCTCGGAAGTTACTTGGCAGTGATGACTGTTGTGTTCTTCTGGGCTGCATGGGAAACTGACTTCTTTCCTGTGAGGATTTGTGAAAATTGTAACTTATTTTCTTGCAGCAAGTAGGCATTCTTGTTCTAAACATTCCTCGCTTTTATTTCAGGACAAATTCGGTGTACATTCAATTCGTGGAAATAAAAGGGAGATGATGGCAGCACTGTACTTACAAGTCAGCATCATCAGTCAGGCCCTCATATTTGTTACAAGGTCCCGCAGCTGGTCCTTTGTCGAGCGCCCTGGACTGCTCTTGATGGGTGCCTTCCTTGCTGCTCAGCTGGTATGGATTTATCTTTGCCTATCCTGTTTTTTTTTCCACAAATATTGAGAAGAATGCATGTTACGCCAGATGACAAATAAAAATATATTTGACAACAAACTTGTACAGATATGTGAGTTGATACCATCTTATCGGTATGCTAATAATAAGTTAAAGAGAAATAGGATAAATTCAGCTGAGTACTGTATATCTAAACCGGTGAATAACATCCATTTTGTCATGTATACTTTTGTTAACAGGTAGCAACTCTTATTGCTGTTTATGCCAATTGGAAGTTTGCTTATATCAAGGGTATGGGGTGGGGCTGGGCAGGAGTCATCTGGCTTTACAGCATTGTTACATACTTCCCTCTTGATATATTGAAGTTTGCTATTCGGTATGCCCTAAGTGGTAAAGCCTGGAACAATCTGATAGAGAACAAGGTGGGTGCATTTTTAAACAGACCTCAACTTCTTACTAGGATATATATGCGCCATCAACTCTAACTGAATTTCATTTGTATGTGATCCGCAGACCGCCTTTACCACCAAAAAGGATTTTGGAAAAGAAGAGAGGGAAGCGCAATGGGCTACTGCCCAGAGAACTCTTCATGGTCTTCAGCCCCCAGCGTCCACTACCCTCTTCGAAGAAAAGAGCAGTTATAGGGAGCTGTCTGAGATTGCAGAACAAGCCAAGAGGCGTGCTGAGGTTGCAAGGTATGAAACGTCCTCTACCGACTGCAATTTATATATGACTGCCTTGACTATGATTCAAATGTGTAATCATCTGATTATTTTTGTTTGATGAAGGCTGCGGGAGCTGCACACATTGAAGGGGCATGTGGAGTCGGTAGTGAAGCTCAAGGGACTGGATATTGACACAATCCAACAGCACTACACCGTCTAATCTAGCCAGCCACCACTAGTACAGATAAATACTTGAGGGAGAGGGAAGAGAGAGGCTTGATGATGATGATGTTTTTCTTAGCCTCTCGCTCATTCACGACCACTGCCTAGAGATTTCTAGTTTCAGTTTGTTGTTGGAGTCGAAATGTTAATTTTAATTATGCAAGTCGAGTCTTAAATTAGTACAAGTATTAGGGTGTTTCCTGAATACTAAGATGATGATGATCAGAATATCCTTAATACTTTCTGCAAAATAAAATTGTGCAGTTCATATTCTCCCTCATGTTCACAGCCCTGCAATACTTCATTTTAACAGAGCAGTAGCAATAGACAACATTGCCAGATCACATGATGAATCTGTTGATCATGATGACGCTTAAGCATCAAGCTACTACTAACAATATTAACTGCCTTCCTGCTGCCATTTGAATATACTCCATGCGGTATCAGTAGGCACTACTCACAACTTCCACGGTACTGAGTTGACAACAGAAAACTGTCTGTCACTCAAAGAGTAAAATTTCACTCACAGAAAACAAAACACCAAACGAACGTCTCCAATGGCCACCCATAAATGAAACTCCAAACAGCATAGACTATCACAAACACATTTGCTGCGCGCTTCACTCGTTATATTCTATTTCAAACCCCCTAAAACTATAAAACAACAAAAATAAGATACTTAAATACCAAAACAAAATAGAAGCTTTCTTTTTGCCCTCAAGAGAAGCTCATTTCTCAATTTCATTTTTCCTTCTCAAAATTACGCATTCCCGCCAATGTTGTAAACATTATTTATTGTTGCAAAATTATAATAATATCACATATACAAACGTTTAATACATTTTAAAAAGTATTTAATGAAAATACCATATATGATATCTTCACCTCTTCAAATAAATTAAAATCCCACTATTTCCAAATATCTGCATTTTCTCTATAAAAAAAATAGAAAAATCACATTTCAAATCAAGGGCAAAATAAAAAAAAATCAATCTTTTTGTTTCAGAAATAAAAAACACACTTAATTCTCAAGAATGCGCAATTCTAAAGAAAAATTAATAAAAAAAAATAAAAATCAGACGGGAAGAGAGCGAGAGACCAAAAAGGAAAGAGGAAAGAGAAGCACGAAGAAGAAGCACCAAAGTGTCGATGTTGTTGTTGTTGTTTGTTGGTATTTTTTTTCTCGTCTTCGTTTCGTATTTTCGATAAAAACCCAATTCGTATATTTCCGATTCTGAGCAGCAGAAGCAGCGAGCAACTGGCCACCCCAGCGATCGACTTTCCGACCAAATCTCGTCAATTTCTCGATTTTCCTCACGAATCCGCTATCCTCCCGACTCCATTGCCCTCCCCTCTTCAGCTACTGCTCGCCCCCCTTTCATAGACCTAGAATCAGCAGCCCCCCCTCTCAATTCGATCAATTCGGCGCAATTCGGGGAACCCAAGCTCCTCTCAGGTCAGACACTTTCGAATTTCCTTGCTGGTTTTAAAATGTTCTCGTGTCTGAATTCGGTTTCAGCTTCAAAGTTTCGAAATTGGGCGGGTGGGTGTTGTTGCTATTTGATTTTTTGGTCGCTGGTTTGAATAAATTTGCGATCTTGTTTTGTGCGTGACACTGTGTACTGTGCGCATTGTAAAAAAGGTTTGCTTGTGTTTTTGTTATGATTGTGGAGTGATGTATGTTGTGTGTTGTGCTCGTGTGTGCAGTTTGGAGCTGGTGAGTGCTGTGATCTTGAATTAGGGTTTTGAGATTGGGGTGTGGAATTTTGGATACTGGAGCTTTGTGGCTTTTAGGGTTTTGGGGGATCTTGGGAGCTAGGGTTTGGCTCAATGAGATCTTGGTTTTGGGGGTTGAGTATTGTGTGGAGGGCGAGCTTGGTGTTACTTGGAATTGGGTTGGAGTGCTGCAGTGTATAGTTTGGCTTCGAGATTTGTTGCTTTTTTGGTATTTTGTGTATAGTGTATGAAGTTGAGAGATGCAAAGGCAGCAGCAACAGAGTTCGCGGATTGATCTGGCCGATATGAAAAGCCAAATTGTTAAGAGGATTGGGACGGAGAGATCAAGGCGATACTTTTATTACCTGAGTAGGTTGTTGACTCAGAAATTGAGTAAAAATGAGTTTGATAAGTTGTGTATGCGGGTAATTGGCAAGGAAAATCTCTCGCTGCATAATGGTTTGATTCGTTCCATTTTGAAGAATGCTTGTGATGGAAAACTTCCGCCTGCTTCATACGAGGCTGGCCCTGCAGCAAAATCAGCCATCGATGATGACCATAAACAAAGTGGTTATGCAGGTTTAGTGCAAACTGTCCCCTGGTCGAACGGAGTGGTGTCCCCCAGAAAGGGTAGGTCTGGCATTCGTGACCGAAAGCTCAAGGATCGGCCTGGCTTGCTTGGGTCTAATGGAGCTATGGACAATGCTTCTCATCTGGCTTATTCCAAGAGGGATAGTAATGGTAGGGTTATTGCAGAAAATAAGGATTTCACTCCATGTGATTACCAACGGCCAGTGCAGCAATTGCAGGGATTCGCTGAACCACCTGTGAGTGAAAGGGATGTGCCGATTCACCAGCCCAGAGACAGACATGGTATACCGAGATTGGTAGATAGACAAGATGCTTTGCGTAAAGATGGTTTATCTAGATTTTCCCTTCATGCCCCACTCGGAATCCCATTTTGTGGATCAAGTATAGGTGGGTCCCGTGGACCCATTCCATCAGCAGGTGTTGGTAACAGCAGTAGTTGCTACGACGAGGGCAATTTGCCTGATAAGGAGTCATTGCAGAAGCGGATGGAACAAATAGCAGCTGCTCAAGGTCTCGAAGGAGTGACTATCGAATCTGCCAGTATTTTGAATAATGGGCTGGACTTGTACTTGAAACGGTTGATAACATCATGTGTTAGCCTGGTGAGTGGAAGGTCTGGAACTGATAGCGCAAAACAAGTTTCTCAAAAGCAACAGATGCAAAGCAAACTTCTGAATGGGCTCTTGCCTAGTAATTATCATTATATGCAAAATAACGGTGGCCCTGCAGAAACCTTGCAAGAGCATAGATCGTTTTCCACCATATCAATGATTGATTTTAAAGTGGCAATGGAAATGAATCCCCAACAACTTGGAGAAGACTGGCCATTGCTATTGGAGAAGATATGTATGGATCAATTCACCGAATAAGAAATACAGACATAGTTTAAGTGTTTATGTGAGATATGTTTGGTATCAGCATTCTTGTCTCAGTTGCTGATGTCACATCACCAGGCGACGTTGAAGTGTTCCAAACTCTTAACAGCTGGTGATTAAACGCCTGACCCCCCCTGACAAAATGGAAGTTGCTTAGGTCAAGGCAGATAGAGATACAATTCTACAAGCTGAGTGCTGCTTCTGTCATGAAGGAACCTTCGGTTGTCAGGAATCTAATGAAGTGAGACAAGCCATGGGTATTGGCAAATGGCATGCCCATGGTTGGCTCTCATCCTGTTGTATCTTTAGCACTCATGTAGGCTATTTGCTGCCATCATTTTGATCTTTAGCTTCTGATGTAATTTACAGGCGATGAAAGGAAATCCAAGAAAGTTTTGCAGGATAATTGTGGTGTAGCTGGTCAAAAGGTATAAGCACTTCATGTAAAAGCTGGAAAATGTGCTCTCCGTGTAATTTTACAACATGAGAGTTCATCGAAGGCCATTACTAATAACAGATTTCCTTTTTACGCTAGTTCAAGTTTAAATATCTTAGTATTTTGTCTTATAAAATCTAGGTGTTTTATCATTTCTCTCCTCAATTTTTTACAGAATAATTCTTCATGCTAATTTAGTTTCGCCAGTGCTTACTCTTCCCCTTGCAAAAGTATTGATGTTGAGAATTACCTCGTATTATTATGTGATTTGATAATTCATAATATTCTACTCACGTGAGAGTCTGCGGAACTTATTCATGTATTTTATGATATTGGTACTGCTTGTTATTTATAATGTCATAACTTTCTAGTTCGAGCTCTCAGTCATTTCTGAGATTGGTCAGTCTTTGAAATCGAAAGTTATTGTAGGGGTGAGCTACAATGGTAAATCACTCTCAGACTTCGTGATTTATGATGATCCATTGATCCTCACACGGCTTTTGGATCTGCAAAAATGCAATATATCAATAAATCAAATTGCTGTCACTTCTTGAAGTTTGTGTTTTTTTTTTTTTTTAATATTGAAAATGTTAACTTATTGGTACTCCCATGATAAACTTACATGACGTACTCCAGATGGCTATCCTCAAAATTTATAGGGTTCATGATTAAGTTACGAAGCTGGCTTGCCTTGGTACTGAAAATGTAGAGCAGGGACATGAACTTGGATTGTGTCATCTTTTGCTTCTTGCTGTCTATAATCTGTCACAGGCAAGGTACAAAGGAGAACATGTCTGGTACAGATCATATTGCTGGCATATACAGTGGAGCTGGTTTACAAGGTTAGTGTAGTCTTTATACTGTCTCATTGAATTATTTCTGATTATCTCTTCAAAAAATTTGTTCCCGAGTACTGGCAAAGATATAATAGAGTTTTGTGTGAAAATTATGGTTTCAGAGAAGCGAATATTAACGTGTGCTTCTCCATTTTGTCTTGCTCAACTTGTAATTCAGGATGTGCAGTCTGAAAAGATTCACCTAAAAATTTGATGCTTCTCTTCTGTTCAACTTATGTGAACTTGTTTTAGAAAATTTGCTGCACATGGCATTGTGAATGAGATGGTTGATTACTTGATTCATGGCATATGATTGTAAATCACAAGAGCTTTATTTTCTCCCACATTACCCGCCATATGACAGATGAACTTTGATTTATACAAAACAGTGATAACACCTCCACCCCTGTATTCATATTGCTGGAACTCTAAAATTCACCTATATATGCCATTGCTTGAAACTGAAAGAGAGCAGTGCTCTCAGTCTACTGCATTAACGCATTAGTGAGTTATATGACATTGAACCTGAAGATAGCAGTGCACATGATTTGTTGCATCGATGCGTTAGTAAGATAACAGTGCGCTCGATTTGTTGCATTTACCTGTTGTGTGTGCCGCTCCTTATCCATACTGTTGTTCATAGGTAAAAAAAATTCACCAGCTTTGAAGTTCTGCTGTTTTAATTATTATGATTTTTATCACGTTTAATTATTTCCTCACATCATTCTTACTTTATTACTTTTCTCTGCCTGTGTCTGAGCTTTAAAATCAGCTAGGCCGTCTATGAGCGGAACCACTGAACTCATCAGGATTCAATGCTTGCTATTCCTCAGCTTGAGCTCCGGTTCAGAATGAAGAGAAAATCTTTATTTAGATAAAGGCTGGCAATCTGTTATATGGTCGCTGAATAGGAAATACTAACAGCTAGAAGGATCACTGAGGTAATTGCCTATGACTGAAAGGCACACGTTTGTTCACGGAACTTTATGCTATGATGACATTTTGAATAATTTCAGAATGACTGCATGTTCTTCTGAAACTTTTTCAGGCACGAACTGGGCGAGTAAATGCTTCACTTTGCAGCCTTGAGCAACACAGCCAGTCACTGTCTGTCGCTGTTGCGAGTTCGAGAAATTGTAAACTACACAAATGCACAGGAGTTGAGTACACAGAGACCCAAATGTACATGATTTAATTCATTTATGATTTCATTACCCTCTCTTATCAGAACTATAAGCAAAACAGGTATGGAGTGCCAACCAAGCTTCTGGATTTCATGGCACCTTTTGTGGACTTATGGGCTGTGGTCCAACATATGTGAGCAATGTACATAGAGTGCAGAGAGGAGGATATGGAGTAAAAGGCTAGAAAGTGTAGTATCTAAACTGAAGAAATCTGAAATCAACTGAGCTATGATGATGATGAAGAGGTGGCTGCGGAGGACTTGCAGATAGGGCACCAGTTCTTCTGCCGCAACCACTGGTCTATGCAATCGGAGTGGTAGCTGTGCTTGCAGTGCAGCCTGCCCATCTCATCTCCAGTGGCATATTCTTCCTGGGCAGATAACACCCATGGACCACATCAAATTCAGAAGCTTTACCATTTCCAGTTCTCAGAAAAACAACATTGTTTTATAAAGGTCAGCTCTAACAATGAACATCAACTTCACTTGTGTAGAGGTTGTTACTCGAAGTACCTGGCAAATGCTGCATTTGGTATCATCTTGTCTTCCATCCATCTCTGAGAAACTGGACTCCGAAGATTTAGGCTTGTAGATGGTCTTATTAATGCATTTTGCTAATGCTTCTTCTGACAGAGCGGTGCTCACCGAACCCATTCTCTCTTCAAGAGCCAGCAGTTCCTGGCATGGATAGGCGACAGACATCAGATTGACGTGTCTCCGCCAAATGAACAGATATGTCGTTAACATACCTCGTATGACATGTCATCTATGTCAAGTCTCATGTCTCTATGCTGATCATGAAAACTTAAGCCGCCAATGAAAAGATTTGACTCCAGAACAAGTAATTCCTGCAAAAGAAAGACTAATAATTATTGGAAATGCCCCAGTGCAGCTGAAGAAATGTGGTGGTAAAAAATGATGAACAACCTCAAATGACATCTCTTCATCATTCTCGATTCGGTCAAGTGCCAACAGCACCTGTGCAATGTAATTAAATGGGGCATTAGAAATCGTAGCCGCATTTTAACATGAATGGTCAGATGGATGGAACTGCTCGGAAAATAACAATGTTCCCCATTTTCCAACTATGACAGGAGACATGCCGTAAATGTTACCTCAGCGATCCCGCTCATGTTGTAGTGTCGGAAGCCTTCGCGATCAACCAGACTACGAGTGCGGGCAGCTTCTGAAGCGCTGGATAATATTCTACTGCGTGAGCTTTCAGTTGTGCTCGGACGAGTGAAATTATGCGCCTGGTGTGGGTACCCTGTTGAAGAAAGGGAGCTTGGCAATCTGGCCATTCTCCTATCTGTTGGTAGTTCACGTCGAGACACTTGTGGTGGTCGACGGGCTGTAGAAGTATCTGATGGCCTGAGAGCCCTTACTGAGGCGCTAACATTATCCCCAAGATTTGCCTGTGAGCTTCGGGCTTGTCTTGTATCAGATATTGAGATGCCACTTGGCGTGTTGGGAGTTCGTGCACTTTCAGCTACCGCCGGCTGCTTTGCCCTCGAAGAGGCGCTGCTCTCTCCTTCGGAGCTTCGCTTTTTCAACACTTGTTTCCGGTTGTTGCTCGCAGAACCTGAAGAGACAACATCTGGAGCGGAGCTACCTCTTAAAAATCTTGACCCGGGCCTGGTTGCACTGGCATTTTGCTTTGACAAATGAGCCATGCTTTTAGATGCCCCAGAGCCCGACGACGGACCAGATATATTTGAATCAACAACTGGCGCTGGCTTCTTTGGAAAGGTCCTCTTAATAGGCCTGGCGTTTGATGATGCTGCACTTGGGCTACCAACCTCCATTGATGTACTTTCACAACTCCGAGATTCTTTATGATCAAGCTGAACGGGTCTACTTGAACCTTCAGAAGGGGGGTTGGAGTTTGCAGCCTCAGCCTCTCTAACATCACTACTAGTGTTGCCACTGCTAGCTGATGAATCCGTTTCTGATGACGCAGGTGATTTGTTCCGAAGTGGCCGCAATGGTTTCACCGCATGGGTAACTATCGAAACTACCTTTGAGGAATTCCCAGTCGCCTCCTTGCCGTGTGCAGAACACCGAGAAGAAGACTTCAAAACTCCGGTCTTATCCAGACTAACATTATGCGTACTTGTCGCAGGATTCAGCCTGCCGCTGCATCCGATGCGATTACATAACTGAATATTCTGATCCTTACTTTTGCTCATATCTCTGGAGACAAGGCGAGGCCCTCTAGTCGGTACAGCAAGCCTGTCCACACCTCTTCTAGCAGAACTTTCATCCATTGGGAAACTGCGGCACTTATCCTTTAAGAGACGCGACAAAATACAAAATTAGCCGCTTCGTGGAAAACCCAATTTTAGATATGATACTAGAAAGGATCACATGTCAACTTCATCGCTCTATGACATCAACGGAAGAAAACGTATCAGCAAAATACTCAATCACATTCAAATAGTTCCAAGCTCAAGTAACTAAGTCATAGGTATCCAAAAGCAAGAAAATCCAGGCGCAGCCGATGATGATCTAAACCCAATTTGGAACCAATATAAGAAACATACAGAAACCAACAACAGCTAGATAAAGGCAATACCAAAACCATCAACCAGTCCCTCTCCCTCCCACCGAATTAGAGACACATAGGCTCATACACAAACCTCCCCTCAGACACAAAATCGAACTCAAAGTTAAAGCCATTTAAACATCTTTCCTCTTAAGGAATATCTGTAAAGGAGAAAGCAACAGCCCCCCAACCAAAACCAAATCAACAGATCATGATGATGAAAAGGAAACAGCAGAAAATGAAGACAACCTTCTATTGGGATCAAAAGAAGGGGAAGCTCAGAGGTGATATGCAGATAGATGGTTAGATAGATAAACGGAGAGAAAAAGCAGGGAAAGGAGGGTAAGAGGATGAGTAGAAGTGATGCAACAGATGGCTGCTATCCCTTGAAACAAGGATTGAATGAAAGAAGAAGAAAATTTTGGGGGTTTCTGTTTGAACAGTTCTCAAAGAACCCCCAAGCACATATGTCGCTTTTACCTCAAAATTCAATTCACAATAATTCAGCATCATCAAATTCAGATCACGTTTACATAAATACAGAAGCCGATCAAAACTAAGCAGTCCAGTCCATTTCATTCCATCAATAGAATTATATAACTAATAAATGAATCAAATCCAACCCATAAGCCACCATAATCGTCATCAAGAACGCAAGAAGAAACGAACACACTTAGATTCTCAAACTTCACACAAACCCGCCACCAGAATCTGTCAAAGCAGGTGGCTTTTCAACCAATGAACAAACCCCAAGTGGGAAAACCCATCTAAAACCAGATTCCCCTCCCGTTGGCCACAAAAAAGGAATTTGATATTGGTATCGCACTTTAACAGGTTTGCTTCACAGTTCACGAAAAAGATCAAAAACATTCCCCTGCGTTTAAGTTTTCTTTTTCTCTACCTTTTTTCCTCCTCCTCCGTCTTCACAGTGGGCCGTGTCTGAAACCCAGAAAAGCGTTTTCTTCTTTAAAATATTTTCTTCTTGTTTTTTCGCTAGAGGGAGGAAGAGAGAGAGAGAGGGGTGGGCGATCCGAGGCTGTAAGAAACTTCGTTAAGGTGTAGTAGTAGCCTAGAAGTAGGCGAATGGAAGACATGAAACACCAGACCGGCTCAATCTCGCACGTGTGCCGTCTTCGGGGAGGTTGACGCAATCGCCGCCGCTGGATGAGATTCAATCGAGGATGGAAAACCGATGGGGACGACACGTCATCTTGCTTTAGCGGGTTTTGTTGCGACGCGTTTGGTTTTTGAATAGTACTGCGGATTCTTTTCTTTCACTGTAGTTTGTGGACGCACGTCAATGCAAATCATTAAGCCGAGTCGAGCTAGCTGAGCGGGCTTTAACCAAGATTAAGATTTCCTAAATCCATTTAACTTCATACTTTGACTCTTTCATTTATTAATGTTGACTAATTATTTTTCTTCAATTTAAGGAAAATTTAAAACTTTTTTAACAAAATCAAAATGAAATAAATTTTGAAAAAATATTGTTTAATTTCTGTTTTGGTGGTAGTATATTACAGTATTAAATGGTTAAATTAGCTTATCTAATTATAGCTGTATTTGGAGGGTCGGCTTGTTTCTAATCTTGCTCAAAACCGTTTTTAATAGGATTACGTGAGAGGGATCTTCTAACACACGCAATGATAAAATTGAAGTTTTAGTTATTAATTTAGGGCTAAATCGCGTGTTAAGTAGCTGAATATTAAAGAAAGCCTATAGAGTGTTTACATAGCAACAAGCGTCACTAATTTGCAGGTTTCAGGTTCTAATTGTTTCAACTCTAAGACTATGTCTGGTTCAGAGAAAATATAGATGGAGAATAAGGTTTTATAATATATTTTTTTTTCAATTCTGATTCTATTTTTCATTTAATTTTATTATACGAAACAAATCCTGAGAATAAGGGTGATCATGTACAAGATTCATGAGACCCACGACCATGTAAGTACGAAGCATGAAGCGCTGTTTTTGTGGAGCTAACGTTGGATGACATATGCCACGTCATCGGGATTGTGAATGATTAGGTTTGTGCCATGGATGGTTCTAGGATACTTTGGTTCGCTTTCTTGATGTTGATAGCATTTAGATAAGATTAAGATGTTTTGTAGTATAGAGGAGAAAATTAAGTGGCAAAACAGACCAATCGGTGATGGGATATTGGCCACAGAAAAATAATAATCACCAAACGCTAATATAATAAAATATAATATAATAATATGATGATGGATTGATGGTATGTATCCGTGCATAGCTAAACGGCTGAAGAAAACATTTTCAAGAAGCGATAATGGCACACAACAGAATAGTAGTAGAGAGATGAATGGGGCTCTACGCTTGGGCCACTACGCACCATTCAAAAAATGGCACAACCAGGTCAATTGTGGACGACAACTGCGGATTCGGAGGTGTTCAGGAGTGAGCAGCCACTAACACCTGGCAGCAACCCACTGCCGCCACGTGTCGACTAGGAGTCTGGCTTGGTGGCTCGACCCGCCTAGTCATATGACTCAGGTGGTGCATTATGATTCGGCACACCTAGTCAGTAACCCATTGTTGGGACAACTGACAACACAAAAGTCAAAATAGGCCGCGCACAGACTGGTATGGGTCGACCCGTATGGCCAGATGGGTGGGTCCAGGTAGATCAATGTGGTCGGGTAGTATGACTATATGAGTATCTCAGGCTCCCATGGTGGTTTGAAGTGGTCAAAAGTCAAAACGTTGTTGAACATTACAAAAAGAGATGATGATTAGGGCATCCACATCAAAACAAACCTAAAAGTAGGTTTGTGTCATGCCACATCAGATTTGTGTCATGCCAACTGTCATAAATCTACTTTTTATAAACTTACATCCACAATGAAACAAACCTTTCAAACCTCTGCGCATGGACCCACTTGTCATGTTATACATTTTACTATTTTTTCATATTATTGAAATTAAATATTTTCTTAATTTATAAAATATTTGATCATTTATAATTATTAATTAAAATA
>NQLW01000098.1:1568896-1588564 GCA_002312845.1 Kalanchoe fedtschenkoi
AAGACAACAAATTTTTAGCTTTAGCATGTCCTCCACAACTCTATTCGTGTTTGTTGGCATCCATTGAATTGGCATTTGTGCGTAAATTTCGTTTATCCTATCGATCAAAACAGCTCCAGATGTTTGGGTGATGTCATTTACCCTCTTTATCTCCCTCCATATATTTTCTCTCAACCATTCACATTGCACAGTTTCTATCTGTCGCACCATAACGTTCGTTCATCTCATGGATCAAGCACCACTTACTCACCTATAGGTATATGCATTCATTCTTCTCCTACCCCAATTCGATTAAATGGTTTTAGATGTCGAAACATACCTTGAATTTGTTACTGCAAGATTCCTTAAACATACCTTGAAAATGTCGCCTCTTTGTTTTGTCCTGTGTGTTGAACCTGATCTGTGATCTGACGTGACGTTATGCAAATGCAGCGGATCAGTTTCGTGTTGTGGATCAGGCAGAGGGGAAAAATCATATAAGATATGCCGACCAAACAGAAAGAAACTGCGGCGGGGAAGGAGAAGAGGGGTGTGTCACCTATGGGTAGTTCGACAACAACGCATGCTGAGCGGAGGAGGAGCCTGCGGCCATCCACCCCGCCAGGACCAGGCTCCACGCTAGCGAAAGATCATGGGAAGGCACCAGCGACAACATCCTCTGCAGCTGGAGAGTCGCAAAAAAATGTCCCCAACTATCTCAGGCCCACCATGAGCATGAGCTCAAAGCCAGACGCGGTCAAGCATACTGTCAAGAAGAATGCCCATGACGACAGCCACAAGCCAACACCTGCAGTGGTCAGAAGAAGATCATTTGACAGGCCTGTGCCTGCTTCTCAGGTTCACAAGGCTATGCAATCTTCAGGCACCCGCGGAGAGCGTGTCCCTTCACCTTTTTCGCCAAAGCAATCTGCTACCGTCACAAGGCCTGCGTCATCAACGGAGAGGATATCGAAAGTAGTTAAGGCTGTCAAGTCACAGCCACCATTGCTGAAGACAAAGAGCATGCCTAAGACTAGCTCGGCCAGTTCCAGCTCTGGAGTCAAAAAAGAAGTTAAAACTAGTAACTTGAAGAAAGCTACTCCCGCAAAGGAGGAGCAGCAGCCAGTCCACGCGCCAAACACAGTTGAGCCTGAAGCGGAAGACCACGAGTCGCTGGATCTTAATGTTGAGGAAGAGCTAGCAAAATTGGAGAGTCCTGCAGATCTCCCTCCTGAAATACATTTCGCTGAAGATAAGGAACAAGTAGATGAAGAAAGTCATAGTCCAGAAGAAAATTTTGATGCAAACGAAGAGAAACTCAACGCCTCCGACATTACCATTTCAGAAGATCACCAGGATGAACATGAGCAGGAGCACACACCAGAACCCGTGGCTGAAACTACAGAAAGTGTCGAGGTTAGTAATGAGGAAACACAAATCATACATCATAGTCAGCACACAGATGTAAGTGACCAACAGAGCAATCAAGCTGTGAATGAGGCTCCAGCTGTTGATGAAACCAAAGAAGAAGAAACAGAAAAAGAAAAAGAAACAGAAAAAGACACAGAAGAAGCGATCATGCCTGTCAAACTAACTGTAAAGACAAATCCAGATGAGAAGGACGAGGTGGCTGACGCAGAAGACCAGGGACAGCAAAATTCAGAAGTAGGGGAAGAGATACAAAAATCAAAAGAAGAAGACAGTACTGAGAAAGAGCATAAGGCGGATGAAGTGGAGAAACCTGCCAACTCAGAAGCACAGAATGTGGTGCACAAGCGCCAAGTAGGAGGACCACGAACCAAGAAGGAATCTCCAGCATACAATGATGTAATTGAGGAAACTGCAAGCAAGCTTGTTGAGAAAAGAGTCAACAAAGTGAGAGCACTTGCTGGGGCATTTGAGACTGTTATATCTTTGCAACAGCCCGACTCCAGTTGAACAAATGCGTGAATTTTGTGAGGCCAAGTAAGGTGCAATCTACAAAGTTTCTCATAACAAAATATCCCAGCATGCCATGCTTACTTATCTATTTTGCAGAAGGTAACTGGAAACATAATTCAAAATCCAATGTACTTTTATGAGTGACATTTGGTATGTGCAGTATGAATTACAGATGTGAAAGTAATCCTCATTTGCCTTGATCTTCTGTATCATTTCATCTTTCGCTTAGAAACTAACTAATTACTCTTGTATATTCATTCCTCTTTTATGCTTGTAAACAATTCTTTTCTGTTAAAAGATCAGAAGGCCAAGTGCCTACTTTTTTTTCAGCAAGATACTGCCTTAAAACATCTTAAATATTCTTAAGGAGGAGAAATGAGATAGTAAATACTATTTACTTAATGGTCATGCTTGAAGAACATTGATTCTCTATTATATAATAAAAGAAGAAAAATCTATGCATCCACAGGTGATCTCTGATGAATTTCCTCAAGCCAATATTGCTACAACTGAACAGATGTCCAGCAGCAAATAATGGCCACGGTGTGTCCCGGAACAATGCCTAGTCACCTGCAGTTTTTGGAACTTAAAATAGAAGAAGAAATAAAAACTGCAAATCTTAAACGAACAATAATAGAAGTACTGGTTTAAAGCACACAAAACTCAATCAAAGTACTAGCTTCAATATTGAGTTATGAGAAATCACTGTAAAAATAGAATAGAAAATGTTACCTGATTCTTCCCATTTGAAATGGAAGTTAATACTTCTCTTCTATTACGCTAGAAGAGTCTCACATCTTCCTAAATATGGGGAAAAGTTGTTTCTTTGATCTTCTGCGAAGTTGTTGTATTCGCGATCCATTGCTTACTGTCTTTCAGTAGGACACAACTCCCGGTCATGGCTGTGGTTGGCACCTTTCTTATTGCTTCTAAGTACCAAAAAGCCTGAAACAGTCCCTCTTCCATGGCTTGTAAATTAACTTTTAGGGCCACAACAATACCTAAGAAAATCAGATGCAGGTGAGATGCATGAGAAATGAATATTCAAACATGAGAAATTTCAGAGCTCATAATACCTGCATGAGCAAGTTGCTTTTATAAATATGCAATTTGTGCAGTTCTGAGCTTGCTCATGTGCTATCCTTCCATCAACGTGGAAGAGAAAAGTGACGCTTTGCATTCTTCAGATTCATATAAATATCAAAAAGGTTTGGAAATTTATCAAGGCTCAAACATTCAATAGCAAAAGTCACAGAACAAAATGATATGATCACCCTCACATTACTGACTGTTTATCTGATACTTGAATATGTCCCTCACGCTTGAGCTTTAAGAGTCACTAAGTACATGCTCATAGTTTACAAGAACCACCATTTTGCAATTCTTCTCCAAATTTAGATCCAACTGGAAATTTTATAAGGCCCCACCATAAGCATCTCCCTCAACAGTCAGCAGTCATTTACATTTTATCTACAACCTTGGTGATCTCCCGCTACTGTTCCATCCCGCTTTCATATGAACATAAACCTATCTCTCTTTATACACTACCACTGAAGTAATATTACGCAAATTATGTTGATGGAAGTACCTCGGTGCAGTCTTCTTCATGCAACATGCCTACACAGCATACACAATCATCTTCTGCAGGCACTACTGAATCCACTGAAAAACGCATCAATACGTTCTTCAGCTTGAAGGTGCTAAACAGAGGCCGAGTTTCCTCAGATGGCATCATGAGTTTCTCTATTGGATCTGTGAAATGAAATTGTAACAAACAAATTTGGCAGGTTTACTATCTATGAAATAGTGGTGATGACATACAATCAGCGCAGCACCAAGAGAGTAAAAACATGTGAGCCACCATCTGAGACATGACCACAGACCAGCCCAATGAACATCTCATATTACTAAGCTAGAAGTACTATGCATAAGTGGCAATATCAAGTTGAGACTCACCAGTCATTAGTTTTATCCACTTTGTCCTGAAAATGACATAGATACATGTGAATGAATGAAGTTTTTCGAGAGCAAGCAATCATTCAAATTGTACAGATTGAATCTGGTTCAATATTCAGAGCAACTGAATCTCCCAAACTAGCCTTTCAATACATGTTTGAGACCTTCATTTGATTTAGAAATTGGATTGCACCATCCATATTTTCAGCCTTTGCGCCTAAAGGATCACAGAGTTGTGAGTGAGCCTGTATAGATTTACACCGCGTTACTATTTTTGGCGAGAAGCTGAAGTTCAAGCCACTGCAAGGATGATGTTGCAGCAAAAGCCAGAAAGAATATAACAAAAATCAAACCTACATGTACTTCATTGGTTTCTATTACTTGAAATTTAAATACCAATTCAATGTAAAGCTCAAACTGGCAACAGCCAAGTGAATACACTTTTTTGGCACAAAGAAAAACATAAATATCACTACAAAAATCACATGGAGCTGCTCTCTGGATATATTGTATTGTCCACATCCTGCCATTATATATTTGGTGGTTATCTCGAACATTTCGAAAGGGTTTAAGAGCTTTAAGAGGACGTAGCAGCTCCATGAAATGAGTGAATATCAGCTTTGGCGGGCATGGTTGGACATTTAACTACTTGCAGAGTTTCAGCTTCTTAAAATATGAAGAAACTGTGGATTTAGGGTACGGTTTTGTGGCCAGACATGTGGGTATGTTTTCTGGTTGTTCAATCCATAGCTTATGATCAATGCCCCCAGTTTTAAGCTTTTCTGATAAGTTTAGAATTTGGGTCTCTCCCTTTACCTCAAGAGTGACCTGCATAGTAAATAAATAATTTTGTTATACACATTAACATTTACTCCTCCCCAATCAATCCAGACAACCCAATAGATGCTAAGCTTGCTTTTTTAAAAGACACTGTTTTGCTACGGAGGTCAGTTTTCAGCACAACTGCTGCTCCTCAATCAAACTAATTGAAGCGACAAAGCTTCACTCTATCTGTTCGTTTATCTGGCCATTTCATGGATTACTATCACTAAACACAGCAAGCTTTCAGTAGAAGACTAAAAGTAGCACATTGCTGGTCATGAGATCAATGCTGCAGAAGCACACTTGCAAGTACATTAATACCTGCTTCTAAATAAACTGGTTCTCATGTAGTTAAAAAACATGCATTGAACAACTTAAAAATCAAGAAACAAAAAAATGCGAACTTTAAGAATCACTCTGAACTCAACTGCATCAACATGAGACAGTTCCAGATACTCAGCAAGCATGTGAAAAAAGCTGCACTGCTGAGCTATCACAAACATTAATTTACAAGCTTCAAGATAACAAGGTGAATCAGAGATGCTTCGGAAACACCTACCAATGCTCTCATCCTAATTCCAAATGTTCCGTGATCATATAACAACAAAGATTAACTTAGCAACTTCTAGAACATGTTTTGGAAAATGAACAGCGCTTGCATTTGCTTACAGTCAACACGAACACATTCAACATACTTTCCAATTGAGATCGAATTCATACTAAGAAAACTGGTAGCACGAAATCACCTTATGCATAGAATCAATATTACTAGCGCTGCAATACTCAGCAGTGTGAGCATCATCCTTACTCATCCATATGGCGCAGACCGACGCATGACATCCCTGCGTTACCACACTTCCGAGCGGCCACGAGTCAATCAAGTCGCGCCGTAGTACCACATACTGTACCAACACATCGCGGCCGCTCTTCTCCGCTTCAGCGATGCCATCGGGCGCTTCAGAAGCGGCAGATTGACTCATCGGAAGAATTAAAATTGAGCGTTTCAGGGGTTGGAATCTTCCGGAAGAAGCGATCGGAACCCTAACTTTCCCGCCGGAGAAGACGGCGGCCAATGAGTTGGTGAAACGAGGTAATGAAAGAAACGGAGCAGGCATCATTGTTGTGATTTACCGGTTCGACCGAGAAAATTAAATATGACGACCGAACGGATTTATTACGGCCGAGGAAGATATATTTGGAGAAATGGGGCTATAAAAAGACAGCTTAAAATGTAAATTTTGAATATTAAATAATTTTTATCTTAAAGATGATTGGTTAGAGGTATTAATTTTTTATCAGTCAGATCAGATATGTATTTGTTTTATGTTTCATTTCAACTCAGTTTTTTAAAATTTTTGATCATATCTAGATTTGTTTAGCTTAATTTATGTTTTGTTACAATTCTGACTTCGGTAGGTTTGATGCCAGCATATGTCAAAAGAAAATAAAAACCCAAAACTTTTACTGGCATGATGTTGTTGTTCTTAAATTTTTTACAATAGTATTTTGTTACATTTTAAATTTTATTTTTGAAATTATATGCATTATGTTTATAGTTGAAATTTTTAAAAATTATGTTTAATGCTAAAAATTAAGGTTTGTATTGAACCGAATAAGATTTTACTCAATCGAGTACACTGTACTCGACCGGGTGACCAAGTAAAATGAATTTATGATGTCCAGAAGTTTCTCTGAATCTCACACAGTCCGAGTAAAATCTTACACGATCGAGTAAAATAAGGCTGGGAGACTCAAAACTTTCTATCAATGTCACACGGCCCGAGTCAACTTTTACTCGACCAAGTATAACTATACTTGATCAAGTAGGCTGTACTCAACCGAGTATAGGGACGAATGAGCTTTTAATGTTAATAATCTCTTATTAAAATATAATCAACAAGATGTTTTAATTATAGATTCAATTTTTGATTTTGAAATTTAGACAATTAATTTTAATAATACTTGATTATGTTCTAACCAAAATTTATTATAATCATGTATGATTATTATTATTATTTTATTAAATAATTATTAAAACTTTTTTTCAATTCTTATCAACAATGATTTAATTTGGATTACACTGCTGTTCGCATGTAATTAATCTGAACAATGTAGGATTAATTTCATGACTGAAATTTCTTTCATGTATTTACCAATGACATTTCTTTTCTAATTCAATTCTTCATGCTTTAAACATTGTTTGCTATATTGCTGACATTGATCAGTTTAACGACACTAACTTTCATACATAGAAAGAAAGAATTTAGATGATAATGAGCATTCTTGACTTAGACAATGTCGTCTTACGTGAGACTGCTCTCACTCTTTCTGATTCTAAGGAGAATTATGCTGAGAAGAAGGCTATCTGTCACACCCCTAAAGTCGGATCTGATCCGACTTGGCCGATTTACTTGATCGGGGGCCAAGTTGGAGTAATCCGGATCAGATCCAGACTGATGCAAATAAGTCGGAGGACTTACATGGCGAGGAAGACCGGGACCTTGGCCGCTCGGCAGGGCCAAGGCGGGATCCAGGCGTGGGGCCTCGCTTATTCGGCAGGAGCAGGCCTGAATCCGAGAGGCGCGGAGCCTTGGCCGCTCGGAGGGCCAAGGCCAGGACTCACAGGCGCGGGACCTTGGCGCCCGGGCGAGAGACTTGGGCGAGAGACTCGGGCGAGATACTCGGCTGGCTCGAAGACCTCGGCGGATCGAGGCGAGGCGACCAATCATCGGAGCCTTGGCTGCTCGGCAAAGCCAAGGCAGAGATCCGGATCACCCCGGATCAGGCAAGATCAACCCTGGGTCAGGTTGGATCACTCGGAAGGCCATCGGCGGATTTCTGGGTAGGAGGCTCGGCGGGATCTAGGCGTTTCGAGGCGCTGGGCGGATTAGGTGTTGGGAAAACACTTGGGCAGTGCACTGCAGTCGGGGGAATGAGCTTTATATAGCCTAAGTTGGGAAGAGGCACTCGCTTGGCGAAGGGGCACGAGTGGTGTCCGTTCGACAAGGGTTGCACCTGTTGGGAAAGGGTGCATCTCTTAGGGTTTTCTGTGTATAAATAGTGGCGGGCAGGCAAATAAGCCAGATCGTGTAATCCTTTTTTTGTACACACTTGAGAGCAATAAAAGTCGAGCAAAATTTTCCCTATATATCTCTGTCCAATTTCCTTGTCCAAACACTCAAAACTTATCTGATGTGCACTTATCTAATCCTTTGGATTAGATCCGAGAAGGCTGGTCAAGGCGCCGAGGCCTTGTCGTCGCATGGATTCACTTCTCCTAACCCCAACAAAAGGATTAGTGAGAAGCCCCGTGACAATTGGCATCGAGAGCCGGTTCGAATTTAAGGTGGAATTCGACAGCAATTGGCGCACAAATTGGCATCGAGAGCCGGTTCAAATTCAAGGCAGAATTCGGCAGCAATTGGTGCATAATTGGCATCGAGAGCGGGTTCAAATTCAGGACGGAATTCGGCACCAATTGGCGCACCAATTAGCATTGAGAGCAGGTTCGAATTCATGGAGGAATTCGGCCCAAACATTTAGTTCGTGAGAACTATGTCGGACAGGAGATTGGAAGAGTCTCTTTGTTGGAGAGGAGACTCGGGGAACCTTCGGAGGATTCCATTACTGAAACCCTCACCAAAATGGCGGAGAAGGTGATAGAGATCGAGAGGGAGGTGAAGGCTCACCTTGTGGACTGCTTGGAGCAGCGCGAGGGGATTCTCGAGAAGTATGGAAACATGGAGAAGGATCTCAATATCCTCAATTTGGCTATTGCGGACTTAGCAGCAAACGGTGGTGCTGGCCAATCTTTGGCAGTAGGGGTGACCACTGGACGTTCAGCACATAAAGTTCCAGAACTGAAGGCATTCAACAGAGCGAGGAGTGTCAGGGCACTGGAGAACTTTCTGTGGGACATGGAGCAATACTTACAAGAAACAGGGATTGTTGATTGGGAGAAGGTGAGCATTGCGATCATGTATTTGTCGGAGGATGCGAAGCTTTGGTGGCGCGTTAGGCAGCAAGAGGATGACCGAATGGGGAATTCGGGGATCAAGTCTTGGGGCGACTTGACCAAGGAACTAAGGGCTCAGTTCACGTCGACGAATGCAAGTTGGTTGTCACAAGAAAATCTGTAGAAGTTGAAGAACTCGGGAAGTCTTCGCGACTATGTGAAGGAATTCACATCTTTGATGCTAAATGTGGAAAACATGTCGGAGGAAGACCAACTCTTCAATTTTATGTCGGGACTACACTCATGGGTACAAAACGAGTTGTGGAGGTAGGGGTAAAAGATCTTTAGGGACCAATTGCTGCGGCAGATTGCGTGGTGGATTAAAAAGTTTATGAAGCCTCGACTTACTCGAAAGATGACAAGCCGTACAAGAAGGATAAAGGGAAGCGTAAGGAGGGACCATTTGACGGACGTAAAGGCTTCGACAAGGATGAAACTATGCCTCAGAATGGGGGTGCTCATTCGAAGGATGGTGGCAAGAAGGGTAGTGGCTGCTACTTGTGCGATGGACCTCATCGAGCGAGGAACTGTCCACAGAGGGGAAAGCTGGCTGCTCTACAAGTCGAGGACCCGAGACCAAGTCAAGATGGAGGATTCGTGAGGATGAATCCTTTCGATTCCTGAACGCAATCCGGACAGTTCAGGTGAAACCCGAGTAAGTAACCTATACTCAACCGAGTAGCCTGTACTCAACTGAGTATGGGATCAAATGACCTTTTTATGTTAATAATCCCTTATTAAAAATGTAATCAACAAGATGTTTTAGTTATAGATTCAATTTTTGATGTTGAAATTTAGATAATAAATTTTAATAATGCATGATTATGTTCTTACCAAAATTGATTATAATCATGTATGATTATTATTAATTTTTGTCCTATTAATTAATTATTTAAAGTTTTTTAAATTCTTCTCAAGTGATTTAATTTGGACTAGACTGTTGTTGCTCGCAAATTTCATGATTGGGGTTGCTTTCTTGTATTTACCAATGGCGTTTCTTTTCTAACTCAATTCTTCATGCTTTAAACATTGCTAGCCACATTGATGACATTGATCAGCTTAACGACACTAACTTTCATACATTGAAAGAAAGAATTTAGATGGTAATGAGCATTCTTGACTTAGACAATGTCTTACGTGAGACTGCTCCCACTCTTTCTGATTCTAATGAGGAGAACTATGTTGAGAAGAAGCTATCTATGATGTCAATTCTCAAAGGTGTGAGTGGTCCAATAGCTTATGTCTTAATGAAAACTACCATAAGTGATGGACACTCCTAACTCAGAGAACGCTATGGACTATATTTTCAAAGTTAAGAAATAATTTAGAGGTTCTTCAAAAGTTTATGCCAACATTCTCATAATGAAAATATTAACCACTAAGTATGATGACTTCAAAAATATAAGGGAACACATTATGCTGATATTTGACATGGATGCTAAGCTGAAAAGTATGGACATGGCCATTTCTGATGGATTCCTAGTTCACTTTATCATGACTTCACCTCTTCAGGAATACAATATTTTAAAGATAAATTATAATACTCAAAAACATAAATGTACAATGACAAAATTAATTTTGAAGGAAAAACAAAACGTCTCGTTAGAGAATAGATACTCCAACTGTTTGACTTCTCTAATTCTCATCCTTGCATTGACTGCATTAAGAGAAAGTATGTTAAGAAGATTAAGAAAGAAGCTACACGAAGTACGTATCTTTTAGAATTAATCCACGCTTATATTTGTGGATCGTTTCTCGCGACATCAGTAGATGGATTTGACTCCTTTGATTACGTTTATTGATTATTTCTTCCGTCATGGATATATCAGTCCATTTCCTAACCTATCTGAATTGCTTGATAAATTTAAAATACGTAAGATGAAGTAGAAAAGCCGAATAATTTTAAGATTAAGGTTGTGCAATCGGATTCTGATGAGGAGAATATTATGGAAGACATGCTCCATACGGACAAATTCCTGATCCATTCACTAAATATCTTTAAGAAAATAGAATAGTAATCCAATACTCATTCACGCACGAACCTCAGCAGATTGAAATAGTTGTAAGGCAGAACCATACACTTATCCATAGACATGGTGAGAAGTATGCTAAGCTACTCCTATTTATAGGTAACTTTGCGGATATAAGCATTAAAAACAGCCGCTCACACACTTAATGAGATTCCTATTAAATCAGTCCTTCAGACACCTTATAAATTATGGATTAGAAGAAAATCAAATTTAAGGTACTTACGTGTTTGAGGTTGTCCTGCTGAAGCTAAATTATTTAATCAACATATTGAAAAATTAGATCCTAAGATCGTCGGTTGTTATTTTATTAAATATCTCGATGGATCAAAGGGATATCATGTTTACATTCCAAATCGCACTGTTAAGTTTGTGGAAACATGTCATGTGATATATTTTGAATATGATGAAATTAATGGGAGTTCAGGAAGTAAGAAAATTTATGTTGCTGAGATTCGGGTTTCTGTCCCATTACCGATAATCCAATAGACAATTATTCATGCTCTTCAAATTATTACACCTTCAGTTCTAAATTCTTGAGATGAGTGCTTCGAAACTATTCATATTATGTCTAATGATGAGATACAGAAAAATCAGTCTTTGACACTTCATGAACCTCCGATGATAAATAATGAATCTTTATAAAGGTCATAACTAGAAAGAAAGTCAATCACCCCTAATGATTATGTTGTCGAAATAATATATTCGGTAGGATTTCCAAACGTGACAAACGAAATTGCTTGAATCAAGTTATTTTAGTTGTCTAACACCTCCACAGTCTGAGCATCAATATGATGAACGAACATTCAGGCTGGATCTAAACTCAGTGAAGACGGAAGTATGCAATAAGATGTCGGTGTATTGCGATGACATCCGGACATCTCCAGCAGCAACTCGCTCCTTTGAAAAAATGTAGATCAATTTCGATATGATTGATGTGTTGATGTTGCACAGGAGTTGTCAAAATTAAGATAGAAAGCACTAACATTGTCATAATACATCAAGGTGGCGCGATGAGGATGGCGACAAAGCTCCTGAAGTAGGAGCTGCAATCAACAGACCTTTGCAATGGCATTGGTGACAGTTCGATACTTTGTCTCAACACTGGAACGAGACATCGTGTTCTGACGCTTCGAAAACCAGACGACAAGATTGCCACCAAGAAATGGCATACGCCCGAGGTGGAGGTGGACTTGCGCGTGTCAGGATTACTTGCCCAATCGGCATCAGAATAGTGAGATCCATAAGTGTCGAAAGATGAGGAATGGCACCATGATCACTGGTGCCCTGTAAATGCCAAAGAAAACGCTTCACAACTTCTAGATGGCATTCATGGGGATCATGGAGACAGGGCTGCTGAACTACTCAAAAAATGTATGGACAAGTCAAGGTGGGGTACTGGAAGGCGCCAAAGAAGACTCCGAAAATGTGTGGCATCAGTAACGGGAGGATTGACATCTGAAGAAACTTTCGGATGAGTGTTCAGTGGTGTGAGGTAGGACTTGCACTCTGTCATACCAGCACGATCGAAAATGTCCAACATGTATAGACGTTAATACAAAAAGAGACCATCACTTCGGCTCTAAACTAAGATACCTAGATGAAGGGAACCCATGTCCTTCATAGAGAACTCTCAATGTCAGGCAAAATGGGATGTGTGTACTTGGCCTCAACAAACTCGAGAGTTAATAAATGAAAGGCGAAACAACTGTACCATGCACAAGGCGCCTCTTTCAGGCCATATAGTGACTTGTTCAGACGACAGATGAAATCAGGATGAGAGGGATTCACAAAAGTAGTGGGCTGAGGGCAATAGACTATCTCAGCTAGTGTATCATGGAGAAAGACAATTCTTGACATCCAGCTAATGTATGTATAAGCAATTGTCTTGCTAGAGCCAGACGGGATCCCAGCTCAGAAAGAGAGAAGCTGTGCTAAGCTTCAAGAGATGGGTAGGGTTATTTTGATAAAGAAATGATCATTTAAAGTTTATCAGGTAGAGCAAGGCATTGATCGTGAAAGCTGCTGCGAGCAGGTGACTGGACTTGCAAGTATGAAGTGGCTGAAATGATACATGATTGTTCATGTCTAGAGATGCAAGAAGAAGCCTCCAGCCAGGTACAAGTCGGTAATCCAGGTAGCTTACTGGCCCCAGCCCCATCTTTATTATCTGATGAATATAGCATGTGAAGTGAAGGATGCAGTTAGGCAGCAGCAAAGTGTCAGGACGAAGCAGGTAGGCGAGGCTGGCATCTACATCCATTACTGGACCTGCTGAGTTGAGGGTTGAGAGATCCAAGCTGATGGTGACTTGTGTGTGTAGACTACTTTGGCCGCATACTTGAATGGCTTGTGTTTGGGTGCATATTATGTGCCGGTGGGAACCTGCCAATTAGTGTGCAAAGACAACTTTCAGTCTCATACCAATAATTCAGCAGTTGCATGTATACTTCGAGTCTGTAATAAATTTACAAGATAAACAAACGTACAGATGTACTCATCCAATATCAATGACCAATGAAAAAAATGAACGATGCAAAACTTTCCAAACAGTTGAGCAGCCCTGATAACTGAATTCCTTCAAATGTTGATCTTCCACATATTTACAGTTTCCCCCATGAGAATATATGTACATATGACAAATTCACATCTTCTAAATGGTTCCCAACCATCCCAAGACTCATCCCCGCCATCTTTAACATAACCAATTAAATTCTTGCTATTGTACCACCACGAATATGTTATACAAAGCTGGGATGATGCCCAGCTGCCAAGCATCTTCCAAATTCAGTCATATGATGGAAGTAGCACAAATAGTAAATGTGTGATGTGCTCTGAAAGTCACATACTATAATGAGGCGGAGGACACAAGTCAAATAGGATTCTGTACCTCCTTCACAAGAAGCCTTGTAACTTCCATATCAGCACCTCACTCTAAAGGATCAGATGTACTGAACATAGAAAACACATAAAGACAGCAAGTCTCGTGTCTCCTTATTTTTTTCCTGGTTCATTTTCGTATATGTCGTGCTCTCTTACTTATCAGGAATAAGTTTCCCATGTCGTGCCCTCTCCTCCTACCATGATGCTTTCTTGATGCTGTGCACCATCAGCATGGGCCTCATCAGAGCAAAAGCATACTATGCCCCCTTAGCCAGCTCCCACCAAGCAGCTCTTGTTCTCATGTGTCATGGGGAACTTCTGGATTGAGAGCTCTTGATACAGCCAAAAGGCATAGCCTATGAATCAAGTCCAATAATTTCACCCTTATCAGGAATAAGGCACGAGGAACATTGGAACAGCATGATTGCAGCCAATGTTGACCCCAGTTTCCCCACGGAAGCTACTGTGGAAGGGCCAATAGAGAATCCTTCATCTGACTTGAATATCTATATCCCACATTTAGTTACTCATTGGTGGTTTTGAAGGCCGGTGATTCCCATTCTTGAAGGCAGATCTGTCATCATCCTCTGATTGCGTCCCTGACCTTGAATCCAGGTGATGGTCCGAAAATCTATGCCTCGATCCAGATCTAAAGCCTCTAGAGTGTGAGGGCAGCTTCCCCGGCAGAGAATTGTGAACAGAGCCTCTAGACATCATAAAATCTTTTGGCAGAGAATCCATGTTGATATAGCATCCCCTAGTTTTAGAATCAGCAATCAGTGCAGCCCAGTCATCACATTGCATAAGGGTGTTTGCGTTTCCCATGACCTGGAACACATTTCAATAAGATGAACATTATGAAAATTCCATTGCAAGACTCATTTGACTACATAAATGCTAGTTACCAGTTACCACATAGTACCATATGTAAGTATATTTAAAGATATTATACCCAAAGAGCTCGTCTTGCACGTGTGAGAGCCACATTCATTCTTCGGATGTCTGCAACAAAGCCCACACCATGGCTTGACGCCCTTACACAAGACATTATAATAACATCTCGCTCCTGGCCTTGAAAAGCATCCACAGTATTAATGTAAATATCTTTTCCTTCATCTGTCTTTAGAACATCCTCGAACTCTCGCTGAAGGCATCTCAATTGCAGCTTATATGGTGTGATTATTCCTACAGATACTTTACCCACGCCTAAAGATTTTATGGTTTTCTGGAGATGCTCATACAACCGAAAGCAGAATTGAGCTTCATGTATATTCTGATAAGACACAGAGCCTCCTCGATGAGATTCCCGCCCGTGTGTGATATCATAAAAGGTGTAAGGCTTCAATAACTTGTCCTGGTAGTATTTCTCATCCGGTAAATTAGCAACACTCTCACTGTCAGTAAGACGTCCCTGGTAGAAATGACGTGAAGGGAAATCACGGATATGTGGATGCATCCTGTACTGTACAGAGAGCAACATGGTTGGGCAGCCGGCTTGCTGAAACCTTTCAAATAGGCTCCTGCTGTACAATAATGATCCAGCAGCCTTGCTGATAACTGTTGCTGGAAGCTGCTGAGGATCCCCCACAAGGACACACCGAGCTGCACCAAGTGAAAGCGGAGGAAGAACAGCCGCTTCACTGGCTTGGGCTGCCTCGTCAATAACAACCATGTCAAAACCATGTGTAAGACGAGAAAACAATTTGCGACCACTACTTGATACAGTGGTGAATACAATCTCAGCTTCATTAGCAAAACTTGCCTCGAGATTTGCACGAGCTTCTTCCAAATTGAAGCAACTGCCTGGACGAAACTTCCCCTCTAACATGAGCAGACGGGACATTTCCACTAAATTCTTATCTCTTGCTTCGACTACAGCAGCAAGATTCTGAAGTAATGCATCCCTGTTTTGATCCCTAGCCAGAAGCACTTCAGGATCCACACCTACGGAGCCCTGTGATCTACCAGCAGCAGCTGACACATTTAGTTCTCTTTGAAGGCAAGCTATCTGCTGAGACAGTTGGGCTTCACGATTTCTCAACTGCTGCATCCATCCGTAAACTTCCTCACGATTCTTCACTAGAAGTTGTTCAGTTCTTCTTTCAACAGATACTGCTTGAGCAGCACGGGTTTGTGAGTCAACACCAACCCGAGCAACGTCCGGTCGATACACTTTCATCTCACCATCAATAAATCCACGGTCCAGAACACGTGAAAGGAGCTCGTCTGTTGCAGCATTGGAAGGAGCACAAACTAGCATACGAGGTTTGGGACATAATTTTGGGAGAGTTCGGAAAAGATTTTGATCCATGCTCTGAAGAACTGCATCAATAGATCCAGAAGCAGCGTTTTCAGACCCACTCTCATTTGGTGGCTTGTAACTTTCAGGGGCCAACTTCTTAAGTAGTGCAGTATAATAGTGCTGATATTGGACAAGATGTATGACATTCAGCATTCCCCACACTGTATGAGTCTTTCCTGTACCAGGAGGACCTTGAACAAGAGTGAAGGGCCAAGGGTCTTGTCTTTTTATTGTTCCACTGGTTGTTCCGGCAGCTGTGTGCATTGCTGCCCATTGAATTGCTGCTAATTGGGGTCCATTGAAAGTCCTGTGTAGATGGTCAACAAAATTTGCAGTGAAGCATTCAGGCATACCAGGAGGCTGCCCTTCGTATTTCGGGAAATGTTCTGGGCTAGGCTGAAGTATTGCTGTTTGCATCTACAGAAAAATTTAGTTTAGAAATGCATATGCATGTGCATATATTAAGTGAAAGCATGGGAATCAGTTTCTAAAGGAGACAAGGAATTCTCATAGTGGCTATACCTGCATATGGAGACGCCGGAATGCATGCAAGGCCACGTATTCACGTTGGGTGGTTGCCAGCGAACCAAGCACAGTGAGATACCAAATGCCTTTAGGCTGTAGTTTATTCAGAATGTGATCCTTATCAGCCTTGCTGTATATGCAAAAAAGAAAACAAAAGAGAAAACGTTAGAAACCAAAACTGAAAGTTTATCATGAGGCAGGAAACCTTTTCTACTGGAAGTCTCTATTAATTTATTCAATGATGTTAATCATATGACGACAATAATGTAACATTTGACTACAGAGTGCAGATTAATGTGTGGTATAGTTACAGAAACAAACTAAAGCAAAGAAAATGAGCACATTTCAAAATGAAAGGAAAACTGACCTGCTCGAATCATAAGAATCTCCAACATAAAAGTGAAGAATAGCCCCCAAAGGATCCCGCGTATCAATAGGTATGTGTCGCCGCACAGTACCGATTACTCGCCCACTGAACTCCATCTCCTCATCAATTTCTTGTGAAACGGATTTGCTCCTCTTTGATCTCACTGGGTAATATAAATACAGTGAATCTATTAAAAAAAGAAATATGGATGCCAATCGAAAAGCTAGTGTTTTAGCAACTAACCTGAACCTGGCCTGGGAGTAGACAAAACTGCCACATCCCCCTCCTTGAAAAGCCACTTGCAATCATTAACAGGAAGAACCACAACATCAAACCATCCTAGAAAAAAATCAAAATTATTTTAAGGAATTGAGCAACCATCTTGACTAGAAAAGATACCAAAACCGCATATATAGGTTTGTATTGCATTTCTTTTAGCTGAATATGAAAATATGCATTGATCTACAAGTAGTTCCCTAGTCTACTTGGGTCAAGTGAGCAACAGCAAAACATGTTGACCAAAATCTTAGGGCAGTAATTGCAAACTAACACCAGCATATGGTTTAAGCATGGAGCATGAGTAATTCAATAACATCATCATGACAGAACAGAAAGAAAAACCATGTCATCAAGGAGGAAAAATGATAAACATATTGTGAATTACTAAGTTCCAACAGCTCACCTCTTTCCCGTCTTTCAATAGTTTTTATCCGTACCATGGGATGACTATCCCTTGAACTGGTTTCTGTTGACTCCTCCCAAGTACTGTAAAGCTGAGCCCGACATTCCTCAAAAAGCAGAGGCTCAAAAACTCCAATGTATTCTTCTACTGATTTAAACTGACCAGGAACACGCTGGAATTCAGTCTCCTCTAGTAAAAGAAATAAGTGATTAATACAATCAAAACAAACATTTTATCCAGCAAAATGTGAGAAGTGAAGCAGAGCCTTTTCAGAATTCAGAAAAAGGGTCAGACAGTAATATATTTCGACCAAGATGCGACAGAAAATAAAAATATATAATTTACCCGTCCACTTTCTAGCTGTACAAATAATAATTCTTAGGGATGGAAACGGAGGATAAAGAAGACCAGCAAATCAAGTAGCAACAAATGCACCAACGGATACATGACCCAGAAATAACAGAAGTCACAATATCAATATTTATACCATTGCTACTCAAGGCCTGTATTCTCAATGTTAATAACAATGCTACTTCACATAATAAAGATGCATAAGAAGAAGTTCCGTACAACTCATACCTGGATGATGCCAGAAGTTATTGTTGGTGACTTCTCTTATTAGTCTCTCAACAGATGTATCTTGATACACAATGTTACTTGTTATAGGCTTCTTGGGTGGTAGTTTCTTGTTTGTCAGTTTATTATCCACCGAATTCTGAGAGGTAGTTGTTTTCTTATTAGAAACCTGGGAATTCTTCAGTTGCTTGGCATCTGAGAGATGCTTCACTGATCCCTGTCTTAGTGAGAGAGGTGGCTGCACTTCTGGAAGCATATCACTGGAACTATTCCGCCTTTTATGTCTAGTTGAAAGCCCTGAACTTGACCCACCGTCACACTCTGTAATAGAGTCACTAGAATCCACATTAGTACTACTCTCATCACCGGTCCTATCAGCTATTTTCTGAATTTTTGTAGGTGGCTGACTAAGTTTTTCACCATTGACTTCAGAACCATTAGATGCATTCTGATTTTGCCTAACAATTCGGGAAACAATGGGCGAAGGCAAATTCTGTCGTCTTGGGGTAGAGGATTTTAAAGGCCCTGCTTGTTTCACATCTTCTAGTTTAAGGAACATGGTCTGCCTACTGCGTTTCTTCCCTAACATTGCTTCTTTTTGATGATCCAGCTTGTTCTTATTGCCAAGATTATTGGCACATCTTAATGCATGACTAGCCTCGACTCCTTTCACCTCACGTTGCATCCTAACTGAGCTTTGTTCTTCCTGACCATCCATAGACACATCACCCTTAGATGTCCCTTCTAAGTTATTATTGTTACTTTTAAGTTCTTCCTGACCAGAATCAACTGCTGATAATGCATTGTTCTTTTCCTCATCCGCTATCTTATTTGCTCTAAGGGCGTCCACCCCGTTCTCTTGTGTAGGTCTGTCATTGCTGCTCATTGACTGCTCATGAACACTAGTACTCACTGCAGCATCTAGGAGACCCTCAGCATCTGACCATTCCCCTTCTTCCTTCTCAGCACTTTGACCACCTGCAGAGTTAATTTCCGCAGGTGGCTCTGGTTTCACATCCCCTCCATTACTAAGCTGAGATGTAGGGACAGGACTGATATTTACTTCCTCGGAACCTTTCGGTTCGACAGAAGAAGTAGAGGTGTCGAGATTCTTTGGCCGAACAAATGGCTGGAAACCAGAAACAGAGGATGCATGATAAAAAGCATGGTTATTCACAATAGCTGATGGACCTGTGATAATGGGAAGCAAATCGGAGGTAGAAGGAGGAATAGACGGGATAGCCTTCTGAGGTTGTAAATAGCCCAAGTCCTCATCAGCTAGCTCATCATCAACTGGGGGCTCATTGAGATCAAACAATATCTTTCCTCGAGAACCCATGACATGTATATATGCATGAACACTAAGGTATCACAAACAAACCCAGACAGAACTTCAGAACTTGTCTTATTGACGGAATGTGCACAACACATACCAAATTTCAAGACGAACTGTGAACTCCTCGGCAGAACTCTGGTTTCTGCAAAAAGAATTCATGAATTTCAATATAGCAATCCCACATATATTCACATGACAATCAAAGCACCAACAAGCCAAAGCTTAACTATGTGTATATCACAGACATAAAAACACTA
>NQLW01000098.1:1589578-1645030 GCA_002312845.1 Kalanchoe fedtschenkoi
CTTTAAACCAAATAAAGGATTCACTCTAATTTTTCACCTAATTTTTCTTTCCCTCGAATTTTCCCTAAACCAAACATAACCTGTGAAGACAAGGAGATACAGAGCATTGATGATGAATTGGATCATTTGGTGTATAAGTTTGGAATTGTTGTTCGAGTTTCTTTAACTACTAACTGAGATTTTGATGTATTATGCAGGTAGCAGACAGTTTGATGTTTTATTGTGTATGTTGGCAGCAGGCTGAAATATTGTATTTAAGTGATTGAATTGAATGGAAATAAATTAACGCAGTGATTTGATTCAGCTTAATTTTTTAGTATGCGTGATTTGTTCGGCTTAAAAAAATTGGGACTGATGGATAATGGCTCAGTTCAATTTTCTGAGTAAAATTGAATAAAATTGAACTGTTGCACTCTTACAAGTTACTACAAAGAATTTGTCAAAATTCAAAGTTGCAAATCATAGGTTATAATTTGAACCGTGATAAACTATGAAGACCATTTTGTAAATAGCCTTTTAACGTTGCAAGTCTATGAGATAATGTTATTCCGAGGGTTTCTTAGGAAATTAAGATTCAAGTTGGAGACGGTTTTGAAATTTTAGTTCAAAATTTCAAATAATTTATGCAATGATAAGGGTATCAGAATGTCTTTAGCATCAATGAACGAGTTCTTAATCAATATCTTAGTTCTGTGAATTTTGACAGAGTTGAGGATTTAATATGTGTTCAAGACTTGTTGTGAAAATCATCAACCTCCATTAATTTATAACCATGGATGAAGTTGCTAAACTTGAAACTGGTGGTCCATATATTCTTGCAATGATCTTGTTCTTTCTTTATCTTTTATTTGGTGATGCTTTTATAAGTTGTATATAATAATATTAATTTTTTTTCTTACACCCATAAAATCTTATTCGCATTTTTCCAATACATTTCTTGAGATGAATCTCATTCATAAAACACATTAGTAAAACATTAGTAAATATATCACACATACAAAATTTATCATTCTTCATTTTCATAGCTATTGTAACTACTCTAATTTGTAGTTTAAGACTACTATAAAGCGCATTAGTTTTTTTGTGTTGGTTGCATTTGTTATGATATTATTAATTCTTCTTTATATTGTTGTATTGCTATTTGGCCGTTGTTGTTTCTATTTATAAGGTTGTCTATTTGGTACCCGCAGACAGTTGTTCTTACAATAAATATTGTATTGTTATTTATATGGTTATTTATTTGGCATTGACAGCAGATTGTTACTATAATGTTTTAAATGTTATTATCTAAACTAAATTTGTGATTGTTTCAATGCAGGCAAAGTGTGATTCTGATTCTCGGTCTTTTGGTCTATTAGCTTGAATTGTATCTTTAAGAAAAAGAGAAGAGATCATTACTACTAGAAGTAAAAGAGAAACATATCATTTTGATGATGAATTAGGTCTGGTGTATTAGTTTAGATTGTGTGTTTAAGACTTTAATAATTTAATATTAAAAACCGAACCGAGTGGTTTGATCCACTTTAATACTTTAGAATACATGATTTTATTTGGTTTCAAAAAATTGAAACCGGTGGAAACTAATTCGGTTCAATCCAATCTACAACTATAAAGCCTTCATCAAAATTCAGAATCATAAACCATAGGTTTATAATATGAACAGTAATTAACTGTGGGGACCATTTTGTAAATAACATTTTAACGTTGCTGTCGAAGAGAGAATGCCATTATAAGAGCATCTACATTAAAGATTTGTTACAAGCTTCGTGGCAGAAGTTGAAGCGCTTCGTCTCAATGTGGGTTGAGGTTTTTATTCTTCTGACAACAGAGCGTTTCGACTGCGTGAAGCGATTTGTAGAAAGAAAATATACGGTGTTTTTTACTTAAAAACGCCGTATATGGTATAACAAGATTTAGAAGGCGCTTTCAAAAAAGCGCAGTATATATTATGGATAATGTATATACGGCGTTTTTAAGTTACAAACGTCGTATATAATCTGTTAGGGTTTTTAAATTAAATGGGTTGGGCTTTATACGGCGTTTTAAGATTAAAAACGTCATATATAGTTATCCTTAAATATTTAAATAGATTTAATTATATCTGTTGTATTCGAATGTTAAAAAAAATAGCCGTTGGAATTCAACGTTAAAAAAAACCGTTGCATTCAATTATTTGACATGTTACACTAAAAAAGTTTAAATAATAATTTGTTCACTGGTGGCGTGGAAAGGACAGTTCACTCATTGTGATCATGGGGTTCCCACAATTATGCTTGAAGCAGTTGCTTCAACTAACTTGTGGATATGACATGCATTTTTTGGTGTTGCTGTATCAAACAACGACATAAATATGCTCAATCAATCACCGTTGTTCAATGATGTACTACGAGGTGACGCTCCTTCTATTCAATTTATGATAAATATGTCAACTTACAAAAAAGATTATTATCTAACTGATGGCATATATCCTGAATGGAGCGTGTTTGTTAAAAGTTTTTCTCATCCGGAGGATCCAAAGAGAAAAATGTTCAAACAGAAACATGAGTCGGCAAGGAAAGGTGTTGAACGTGCTTTTGGTATGTTGCAATCTCGTTGGGCTATTATGCATGGTTCTGCACGATTTTGGTACAAAAATCATATACGTGATATAATGTATGCTTACATCATTTTACATAATATGATCATCGAAGATGAAGGGGATGCGACTGTGAATTGGATAGATGAAGAAGGAGAACTTCCAGTGAATGCAACTCAAGGATCTATGTCCCAATTTCACCGATACATTCATAGACAGGCTAAGCTTCGTGATAAAATGTTCATCACAAACTTCGAGCTGATTTGGTCGAACATATTTTGCAGCAATTTGACGACCTTAATTTGAATTAAGTTGTATTTGTCATATTTTTTCTATTTCGAGTGTTTTTTATTTATTTTAAATTTGGAATGTACTAGGTTTAATATTAAATTTAATACATTATTATTGTTGTTTGATGAAAATTTTAATTATGTAACTTTTTTATAATATAAATGTTAAGGAAATATAATATAAATTAATAAATATAAAAATAGTATATTTAAGAAAATTAAGAAATTTGTAATTAATATAATATGAAAAAAATAGAAAGAGGTATAATATGACATGCGAGTCTCATGTGTAGAGGTTTGAAAGGTTTGTTTCAATGTGAAAGACAGATTTGTGAAAATGAGATTTATGATAAAGATGAGTTGACGTGACACAAATCCTACGTGGCATGACAAAAACCTACTTTTATGTTTGTTATGATGTGGCGTAAGGACCGCAAGTAATTAAGATTTATATACGAGGCATAATCGCCAACTGCCGTTATAAAATCCCAAGCCCTAAGTTACACGACCCCCCAATTCGTGATTGCCGCTCTGGGCGTGCCGTCAGTGATCGTCTCGAACTAACCCAACTTTGTTTGCAGATCGTATCCGTGAATCAGAATTCTCAGGTATTGAAGCTTCGTCTGATTCGAGCCTTGCATGATTTTTTCTGTTTTTGCAAATCGCATCCGTGAATCAGAATTCTCAGACATCGAACATTCGTCTATTTTGACTTACTCATTGCTTGATATTTTCTGATATTGTGGGCTTGTTCCTCCGATGTATCGATTGATGCCTCTCGAAGCTTCGTCTGGTACTGATTTGAGTCCTTGCGTGATATTTTCTGATTTTGCGGACTTGTTTGTTCCCTCGTTTTTCTGCTGACCCGTGGCTTGCATGTTCCGATTGATATGCTTGAAATTAGAGGTAGCGTATGGATAGTTGCGATCAATGTGTCAAATTGTTTCGGTTATCATGGGCTTAATGGCTGATTCACCGGAACACAACCAAGAGTGTTTTGTTTTTCTGCATGCTGATCACAAGTAGATAGCAAGATGACGAATTCGTTGAATGATGATTTTGAAGCTCAAGTTCAGTCCTTGTTTATGAGGAGCTGATACTAGCTATTAGTGTGATTGTGGTTGCAGGATTTCGAGATGTCTCGTGTTTATGTTGGAAATTTGGACCCACGCGTTTCTGAGAGAGACCTCGAGGATGAGTTTCGTGTTTTTGGAGTGATCAGGAGGTAATCCAGGCAGATCTGTTTATTCAATTATTTTATAATTTTCTGGGATATTTCAATTTAGTAATTATCTACGTGCATTGTCAAACTTAGGAAGAAAAACGTTATTTGTTTAGGGTCGTACTTCATATGGTCTTACCTTGTCTGTTCTTGTTTCAGTGTGTGGGTAGCAAGAAGACCTCCAGGCTATGCATTTATAGATTTTGATGACCACCTAGATGCACAGGATACAATTCAAGAATTAGATGGTATTATTGTACCTATTTGTTTCTTTTGTCTTGATATAATTGCTGGAAATTTTTCCTTTTTTTTATTTTACTTTTTTACCATTCTCTCCTTGCCCTGTTATCTCCTTGTCAGGTCAAGTACGGATTTTTTCAGTTGATATGGCTTTTTACCACTTTGCTTTGTTTGGATGTTGCCTCTTTTAATTATACTACATAAGCTCGGTTCATTTTTCTAAATTCGAAAAGGATGGTATTCTAATCTTTGAGTTGCACTCAAGTTATATATGCGCTCTATTGGGCTTCATGTTTTGTTTTAGCAGGAAAAAATGGTTGGAGAGTCGAACTTTCTCACAACTCTAGAGGTAGTGGTGGTGGCGGCCGGGGAGGAGGACGTGGAGGCTCTGACCTGAAGTGTTACGAATGTGGTGAACCTGGTCATTTTGCTCGTGAATGTCGTTCACGTGGTGGCTCAAGGTGTCGTAGTCGCAGCCCAAGATATCGTCGTAGCCCAAGTTATGGTCGCAGGTCAGTTTGATGTTCTTTTTGAATTTTACATAGCAATATTGGCAATGTTTGCATAGGTGCTTGCTAATAATAGTTCTGGTGCATAACAGTGTTCGATATGATATGTTGGTTCTACCTAGAACTGTAATGTGCTGACTGGTTTTATAACTACATATCGGTATGTTAGTTAACTTCTCATTTCTTGATGCAGGAGCTACAGTCCTCGCCGATCCCCGAAACGCTGCAGTCCATCTCCTCGTCGTAGAAGCTATAGCAGATCTCCTCCACCATACCGTGCCCATGATGAAGTGTATAGCAATGGGTAGAGTTTCACTCCTCTTTTGAACTTTCTCATATTATTATCTAAATCTTGGCAGGAAAAAAAGAGTACGATAATACTTGACATTGTTATTGTCAATATGTTTTCGTTTTCTTTCTTTTTCAACATAAAAGTTAAATATTTTCTCGAGCAACATTTTGCTAAGTTCGTTTGTTACTCAAGATACCAGACTTGTTTGTTAACTTTTGTTGCTATTTTAATTCTGGTGGCAACACTGTGAATCCTTTCATATTTTGATGATTTGACGTAATGTACTATTTTTGCATGGCTTTTGGGGTGAAGGTCAGTGGTATTGACAACTTTCTGATTATCATTTTGGCAGAAATGGCCTGAGAGATCGTCATAGAAGCAGAAGCTAAGGAATCGGAAGCTGGTGGCAGGAGTTTGCTAATCTGAACTGGTCGCTGAAAAGTTTGATGCTGGGTGCAGTTATAAATGGGCAAAGTATTTAAATTGATTGGACGCATGTTCGAGTTACTGTAAACCATGCCAGTCTAGCTGCATCAAACCTTGGATTTGGATAAGTTTTCTCACTTTGGTGTTGAATCTGTCCGTTCCTAGCTTTAGTTGTTGTGTGACTTTTTTAATAGGATATTATCTATGAAGAATTTTCTTTAGTTTTTGTTATTGATGCATTGAATGATATACTAAAGTTTCTATGCTTTGCCTTGTGTTGTTTTTGTATGTGGTGTCTACATGGTTCTGCTCCTCCCTTATGTGCTTCTACACTTCTCTGTGGTTTGGTGCCCCGCTGCTTTACATTAGGACCCTCCGAATTGACTATCTGTGGATCTCAGCTTTCTCCGCCATTAGAGGCTTCTGTGTGGTTTATGTTTCAGCTGCCCGGCTGCACACGCCTCAGAGTATAGTGGCACTCTTGTGTAGCACCTCGCCGAAAGGTTGCTTCTTGCTTCCGGCAACGGCAGGTACTGCATTTGTTTCATGAGAAGTTGAGTTCCTTAAGGTGTCTGCCATGTGAGTGCTTTGCTTGTCATATTCATAAGGGAAGCTTTATTTTTGCCTTCATAAAAGGTTGTTTGCTTTTTTTAGAGTTTGGTATGTGATTAGCTGTCCTAAGTTGGTTCAGATTAGATGATCTTTATTAGTTATATGCTTTTAGTTAGTATTTTATATAGAACCGAAAAGGCTTTGACAGTTGTTGCTTTCGCTCAAACTTGGTGAGGCTTCATGAAAAATTACTTTTTTTTTACTTTGGTTTGAGAAGGGGCCGTATTCACTATCACTTTTCTTGAATTGACTACTGTGCAACAAAGCCAGTGCTACAGTATGAAGTTCTCATGATGGTATGCTGCAAACTCTTTGGTCTACTTGTAGACTTGTGGTTGGCGGCATGGGTGTGAGGATGACCCCAGCTCTGCCCTCAATGTTTCAGGATTGTTTTAGAATGAACTGAGTTGTTGGGTATAACTTTCTTTTGAGCAACAAGGCCTTGTTTTTCTTGCCCGTGCTCGCCGGTCATTGTATGCCCGAGTGTGTTGAGTGTTGACCAGGACTCCTCCGAATTCACTTCATCATGGTAAGCACATTATTAAGCCTAGTATTTTCAATAATATATAATCCTTCCAGCCAAACCGAGAAAAGCCTCAACATGTGTACCACTCAGTCACCAGAAATATCATCTAGATTGTTCAATATCAAATCCTGCTTGAGCAGTTGGCAGGCAGTTGAGCTTCAACTGTATCTCACTTATACTATTAGACGTATAATACTAATTTGGTCATTCTAGTACAGAGACAAGTCTGTCTAGTAAATCAACACACCATGTGAAACAGAAACCGTTCCAGTAGTAGCCAGCCGAAAACTGCCAACTTCACACCTGTTTGCTTTTGGCGTCTTGAGAAATGAACACTAAAAACGGTAGAGGATGATGACTAGGTCTTTCTTCTGCAGATCTTTGGCCATGTTATATTATTTTTCCTTTATTATTCATTCTTCCCGTAAAATCCTAGCGAATATATATATATTGAAAAAAAACAACGAAAAGTTGATGCTCCCCACGTCCCAACATCACACGCGTATATTTATATTTAAACAATATACTCCTCCCTTTCCTCCATCTTAAATATTGCATCCAAATCTTTCTTATTTGGTTTTGCTCTCTCAATTTGGATGAATATATTTGAAATGAGAGTATAAGGGAAATAAATGGATGAAACATAAATGCTTAACCCTGAAATACTTTTTGTATATTCAATTATTATATAAAAAAAATTGTATTCTAATTCCTCCTAAACTGAAAAGAAAAATGATTTGCAATGCCCGTTTCTCAACTAAAATTCAGAAACACATTTTGTTTCCTTTTCTCTCTTTCTCCAAATTCAACTTGAATCTCTACCTTAGTTTTAGAAAGGTAAAGATTTTAGTAGCTAAATTTCCTATATATCATATCAAGTTTCAGTAATATTATAACTGAATAATAAATTTTCTGAAATATCTTGCCGCTGTATTATGCATTTCTGTAAAATTATATTTTCCATATCTTGGTATCTACCAACTGATTTCACTCCTGGATAAAGATTCAGTCTTTTCTCGTTTGTCCCTCGGGCCTCGTCCTTTCCAAACCCTTCTCGGGTCAACTCCCGCTCCACCTTCTCTCATTAATTACACCTCTTCCCCAAATCCCCCCTTTTTTAATTCTTTTCATATATAAAAATTCGGAAAAACAAATAAAAAAAGATTTATTTATTTTAAAAAATAAAATAAAATAACTCTTTTTTTCTGCACATCTCTTCCTCCCTCTCCGCCTGCGTGCGTTTTCTGATGCCATTTTCCTCTGGATCTGAGCTTCCTTCCGCTGCTCCATTCCCCAGCAAAAAACAAAGCGCCACCCACTTTCTATCTACCGCTGATTTTCTTCTCATTTGGTCGACGTCTCTTTCCTCTTAACTCTCACTCCCAGCTGTCCACGAGCTGTTGTTTCCTGTTGCTACTTTCGATACTTCATTTGCACGTCTCATTGAGATCCCGATACTCAGCAGCAAAGCACGCCGCCTTTACCTTTCTGTAACGCCTTGCCGTCGTCGGCAACTGGGGATTTGGAGCAGTGGGTGTTTCGCTCCCTCGCTCGCTCGCTGATCCAATCTGGACTGCCCGGCCAATCCGATGGATCTGCTGTTCGGTTCCATCTGGTAAAACCCTTCTCGCGCAGGGGTTTGGAATCTGGTTTTACTCACATTTGTAACGCCATGGAGTACAGGAAGGAGAAGATTGTCAGGTGACCCAAAGCCCTTCACTATTTCTCTCCCAAAATTTTGCATTTTTTTATATTTTGAAAAATAATAATAATCCTGGCTTTGCTGTTTGATATGATTTTAACTGATCTATATTGAAATTTCGATTTATAATTTTAATGAAAATGAAAGAAAGCCAAGTTCTGCGCCAGTTTTTTCTCTTCCAGTGTTTGAAGCTCAAATTTCTAATCTTTGTGGAATTTTGATTTATAAGTTTTATAAAAATGGAAGAAAGAGATGATCCCTGATGTTTTTTCTCTCCTTTTTTTGTTTCAATTTCTGGGGTTTGTTGTTTGAGGTTTTTTGGAGCTTAAAGTTGCAACTTTTTTCGAAAATTTGGATTCACAGGTTTTATGAAGATGAGAAGCACAATTTCCAGCAGTCTTGGGAGAGACCCGCAAACGTGCCGCTCTCTCCAGTCTTCAAGGTCACAGCTCCGCTGCTGAAATCAGATATGGGGGGAATGGGCACTGATCAAAGGAAAAAGGACTCTACTGGCGGAGGATCGTTCAAGTTCGGCAAATTCATGAAGGTGTTCCCGGAAGGTGACGTTCCTATACGAAAGCGGATTCTTGATCCAGGAAGTGACGCATACCTCCGTTGGAATCAGATATTCCTGGTCTCATGTTTAGTGGCATTGTTTGTTGATCCACTGTTCTTTTATTTGGCGGCTGTGAAGAATGATGGGACTCAGTTTATGTGTATGGCGACGGATCTGAACTTGGGCATTATGGTCACTTGTTTCAGGACCATTGCGGATGTGTTTTATCTTTTACATGTGATTATTAAGTTCAGGACAGCTTATGTTTCCCCAAGCTCCAGAGTTTTCGGGAGAGGCGAATTGGTCATGGATCCTGACATGATTGCCAGCAGGTATTTGAGGACTGACTTCGCCATTGATCTGATCGCTACCTTACCTCTTCCGCAGGTATCTTCCGTTGCTCACACATATCACTTCTTACTGATTTTTTCGCAGCCATTGTTTGATTTGATCGAATTACTTTCCATTGTAGTTTTATCTGAGTTTTTGAAGTGTACCAGAATGGCCTGAATTTCGTATCTGAAATTCTACAACTTTCTTATCGGCAGATTGTTATATGGTTTATCATCCCAGCAATTCGGAGCTCCCATTCAGATCACACCAACAACGCAATTGTTCTCATAGTGCTGCTCCAGTACATTCCGAGGCTGTACTTGATTTTCCCTTTGAGTTCTCAGATCATCAAAACCACCGGCGTGGTTACAAAGACTGCTTGGGCCGGGGCAGCCTACAATCTCATTCTCTACATGTTAGCTAGTCATGTAATAAAATCTTCAACCTCGTATGTGTGTATATTTTCTCCAAACCTTTTTACAGTTCCACTGATTTTTGTTTAATTTTTTTTTAGGTTCTTGGTGCTTCTTGGTATTTACTATCGGTTGAGCGACACGCCTCGTGCTTGAAATCAGCTTGCAGAAAGGAACTGAGCCCCGTGAAATGCCGCCCTCATTTCTTGGATTGCATCTATTTGAATGCCAATGACCGCTCGAAATGGGCCAACACGACTCTTGTATTCGGTCAATGTGATCCTCAGAATGATATCGAATTCGACTATGGTTTGTTTGAAAATGCTGTCTCGAAAAAGGTCATTTCTACCGATTTCTTCGAGAAGTACTTCTACTGCCTGTGGTGGGGTTTGCAGCAATTAAGGTAATAAGAAAAAAAAAATTATTCTGTCAGCCTCGGCATTTTCTCGCAACAGAATTCCATTGATGCTCCAATTGAAGTTCATTGATGTTTATTGCATTTCTTCAGCTCCTATGGCCAGGCTTTGTCGACGAGCACATTTATCGGAGAAACGGTTTTTGCCATACTGATAGCGATTTTGGGTCTGGTCTTGTTTGCTCATTTGATTGGAAATATGCAGGTACTCTCAGCTCCTTTTAGCAACAAACTAATCCCGAAACAGTTGCATATCTTAGTCACGATCTGTTGAGCCACATTGCGTCTTGTATGATAATTTCTTTGTTCTGGGTGTAGACCTACTTGCAATCAATCACGGTGAGGCTGGAAGAGTGGAGGCTCAAGCGGCGAGACACCGAGGAGTGGATGAGGCACCGACAGCTCCCGCACGATCTGCGAGAGCGAGTCAGACGTTTCGTTCAGTACAAGTGGCTCGCCACTCGAGGGGTTAATGAAGAGACTATCTTGGAAGCCTTGCCCACTGACATCCGACGTGACATTCAACGCCATCTCTGCTTAGACCTTGTGCGGCGAGTAAGTTCTTCGAAATGAACCCCATTCAAGCATTTACGTTTACTCGCTAGCATGACTTGAGCAAGTGGCACGTCATTTCAGGTCCCGTTCTTCTCGCAAATGGATGGTCAGTTGCTGGACGCCATATGCGAGCGCTTGGTGTCATCTTTGAGCACTCAAGGGACCTACTTGGTGCGAGAAGGCGACCCGGTGACGGAGATGCTGTTCATCATCAGAGGCAAGTTGGACAGCTCGACGACCAACGGTGGGCGAACGGGTTTCTTCAACTCCATCACCTTGAACCCCGGGGACTTCTGCGGCGAGGAGCTTCTAGCCTGGGCCTTACTTCCGAAATCGACCCTCAACCTCCCTTCCTCGACCAGAACCGTGAGAGCCGTGAGTGAAGTAGAAGCGTTCGCGTTGAGGGCGGAAGATCTGAAATTTGTGGCGAACCAATTCAGAAGGCTGCACAGCAAGAAGCTGCAACACACTTTCAGATTCTACTCGTACCATTGGAGAACGTGGGCGGCTTGTTTCATTCAGGCGGCGTGGAGGCGGTATAAGAAGCGGGTGTTGGCCAACTTGCTCAGTACAAGAGAGTCGTTCTCGTATCAGATGGAGGAAGAGGAGGAGGAAGAGGCTGGCTACAAGACTGGGTCGTCTGCCCTTGGAGTCACTATCTTGGCTTCCAGATTCGCTAAGAATACAAGACGAGGAGCGGCTCAGAAGATGAAGGATGTGGAACTGCCCAAGTTCCAGAAGCCTGAGGAGCCTGACTTCTCAACAGAAATGGACGACGAGTGAGCTCGCTCATAATGCAGTAGATGAGAGTGTTTTTGAAAGTAATATGCACAAGTTGACATGAAAAACCACAGTACAAAGAATGACTGAGTGACTTATCCAAATCTTCATTTATTTTCCCGATCCAGGTTCGAATTTTTCAGGTCAACAATTGCCCAAAACATGATACATTTTACATTGTCTGAGTTGGATCTTGTGTGAAAACCTTGGAGCTGAAACATCCCACTCTCCCTCAGTAACAAAATTTAAGGTTGTTGGTGGCGTAATTTACTTTTGGTGATGCTAGTTGATAATGGCCACAAGATGCACCGGTTGATGCCCCAAGGCGGTTCGGGCAGAGGAAGAACTGTCAGCGAGCCACTGCTAATGTTGGAAGACAAGCATCTCGAACAAAATGTTTCAGCTTTGATGTCCTCCAACATCATTCAGACCCTGTTGGACACTTATGTTTTCTGAGTTCATTGCTTATCAAAATGCAACAAAATTAGACTGGTACGTTTATTTGTTATATATGTATGTTCCTCCGATTGGAGATTCATCAGTTCGATACTTATATTTATTAGATAGACAGTTATTTACATCATTTGGATACATAGTTATGTTATCACATACTCAATTTATTTTTGGCAAAACATATTAGGATTTCAGCTTATTTGATTGATATGTCTAATAATAATAATTAATAGTTATTTTATATAATAAAAATTCATATAAAGAGATTGATTATATTAATTTGCATTGTCATTTGTGCGTTGGGATAGAAGGATTAGTTGTCAAACAACCAAGTGGGTGTGACCATCTTCAATATGTCAATTTTATATCAATGTGTGAATATATACACAAAAATATCTAAAAGATATAAATATCAATTAGGAATGTGGATCAAATAAAAACTAGTTTGGATTTGTAAACTATAAACTATTAATATCCGTCGATCTTGACTAATCCAATGGATCTATATTTATTCTTTTTAAATTAAATTAATTTTCTTTTTTAATTAATTAATACAGGTCAATATTCCTCTTTAATATACACTCATAATTATCCCAAAAAATCTTTTTATTTTCTCTCTCTTTTATCTCTTTACCTTATCTACTATTTCCTTTTTGATTATATTTTCTCTCTCTTTTGGTTACCGTCTCTTTAGAGAATCTCATTTTCTCACTCCATAAGCTCATTTCCATATGCACCATGAATGCGTAAAAAATCAATTGGCTCGACTCAAAGAAGCTCGGATGCAGCCAAAAAAGTAATGCTTATTTTGATGCACTATTTTCTAAGTTTGTGGTGCACGTTAAGATCTATTAATTTTTTTGATGGTGCATTTACGAACTTTGGTGCACCTTTTTTAATGTTCCAATGCTTATTTTTATATGATTGTACTCAGTGTGTACCACTAGTGGACTATATGATTCATTAGCAAATTTGTGCACCGAAATTTAGATTGTGCACCATTTATCAAACCATGCACCAAGTTTGAATTGTGCACCAATGCACTAAGATTGAATAGTGCACCAGTATTTTAGAAAAGATCTTACAATGTGCATTAAAAATAAAAAAAATCATGACAAAATTAATTCATAAAAAAAAGAAAATGAATCCTGCAACAAATATAACAGAGGAAAGAGAAAAAATTAGAAATTTAATTCCTTATTTTAAGGAGATAATCTTGTAATCAACCCAACAACCCATAAAGTAAGGTTCTAATTATCTTCTAAATATTAGGTAAAAAAATCATAACCATCAGATCAAATATGAATCAATGATCGAAGATGGTTCACAGTTTACAAATCCAAAAATGATTTTCACCGGATCCGCCCCTATCAATTATATACATATGTTTATCAAAAGAATAATTATTTTATCAGATAGATAATTATGCTTATCAGTTGAATATTTATGTTCATCGAAGTAATAGTTATGTTAATTACTTAAATAATATATTCATGATCAAATGAATAACTATGTCTCAATTAGTAAATATTAATAAAATAAATAATAGAAACCAGCAAACAAAATGAATTAAATCATGGACAACCAAATGAAACGTTAGGTAAAAAAACGGAAAATTTGTTAAATTAAATAGTGTTATACATAAATTTTCAACCAAACCGAATAAAAATATATATATAATGAATTTTATGGAGAATTCACTTTTCTTCACATTTTCATTTTCCTCAAATTAAACATGCTTAAAATATTATGAATACAGACGATGATCAACTCTCACTGAAAGATACCCTGGTGATTGCAGTAAGGAATGCTGCACGAATATTTTCTGCTTTCTATGCTCATTCTTTCGAAAGCGGTAGATAAAAAAGCTTTTAATACTATTACTATCAGCATATATAGATGACTATGAATTCAGTTCTGATGATCTTCAATTGGCTTTTAGCTATATCAAAACTTACATTTTGGAATGTTCGTGATCATAATTCAGCTGCTTTATCCATTCAGAAATAATATAGAGGCTACAAAGGTCGAAAAGAATTTATAGATTTCGGTCAAAAAGTTGTGAATCCCTCCTGGCGAAATCTTTTGTGTTTTCTCAGCTACCATGGACATACTATTATAATTGTAGCAAACAACTCTACAATATCTATCTAGCTGAGGCTTTGCCCTTACAATGCCAATTAAGGTATGTATTCTTTCAAGTGCAAATTTTTTAATTTTAAATATAATATTTTCAGAAAAACTATAAGGTCAAGCTCTGTTCAACTAGAGAAATTGTAAGGTCATCTAAATATTTTCATGTACGACATCTATGTGAAGTAATGATTTGAAGGAATCAGCCACGAGTTTGGGCCTGTATATTTGGGTCAAATTAGCTTGGATCCTGGCCAACTGGCCCATTCGAGGATGGACGGCCCTACTTTAAATAGCCCGATTTGACAACCACGCCCACAATGAACGTGGCCAACAGCCTCTTAATTTATTTATTTTACCATTTACAAGTATGAATACAATAAAAAATACACATATATCCAACCAACAATATTACTCCTATAATTAAGACAAAGGTGTTCTAATTTGTTTAAATGATGATAAATCTTTGATACCTCTATATTTTTTGATGTGATATTCCCTTTCGACCTGGTAGGCACTCTCAAGTTGTCTGTAGTTTCATTCTCAGAATCCTAACAATGGCACTATTCAAAGATGCATGTTTCAAAAAGCATAACATCTCTTAAACTAATGACTCTTACAATACGTGATTTTCTTCCATCAAATACACGGCTAAATTTAGTATTCCCTCCGTTCACGCGTTTCAGGTTAAATTAAGTAGATTAAGATGATATTTAATGCTAGCGGTTCGATGAATTTAATAGATGAAGACTTAATGTATATTTTTAAAATTTTGTGAAAGGTAGAATTGATGAATTATCACCGGTATAGAATTATTTTTTTATTGATTATGATAATGAAATCATTAATGTTTAGCTTTTTAGGATAGATGTACATATTAAATACGTATTGAAAAGTGTAGTAAGTGACAATTAAAAGTAGACAAAAAAATTCGATTAAGTGACATGAAAAAAAAGACAGAGAAAGTATACAACAAGCCCAACCCGTGTTGTAGGCATAGGACATAACACCTGTATCAATTATGCGAAAATTAATCGGAATGATAGGGGAGTTATGTATATTAATAATTGATATTAAAAATATATATATATGTCCTTTAAATTTAAATTGAGTAGATTAAATGATATTTAATGCTAGCTGTTGGATGAATTTAATAGATAAGAATTTAATTTATATTTTTAAAATTCTGTGTAAAAGGTAGAACTGATGAATTATTAATGGTGTAGAATTACATTTTTTAGTGATTATGTTAATGAAATCATTAATGTTTGACTTTTTAAAATAATTGTATATATAAAATACGCATTGAAAAATATTAAATGATAAATAAAAATAGATAAAAAAATTCAATTAACTGATATGTAAAAAAAAGTATATTTTTTTTAAAAAAGACAAATTTTCAAATAATTAACCGGTTTAGCAACGGATGTTTGGACAATGACAAAATAACAGAGGCCCTATGAAGTAGTATAAACCGCGCATATGAGAGAGTCGGAGTGTCGTATCCATACGGCCGAGGCAGTAAGTATCATTCTGTCGATTTTGGTGCACCTCGTCGACATGGAAGAAGAAGAGGTTACAAGTCGTGTGGATAATTACGAGGTTGCGAATGACAATCGTTTCGCATTGCGTGGAAAAGTTGGGGTTAAAGGTGCGGTAGGAACAAGCAACAAATCCCGGAGTGGTGCCGCCCAACAACGCGGCCTGTCACATTCTGGGCCCACACCCAGGCCCAAAATCCCCGGCAAATTAAAAGTTTTCTTCTTTTCGAATAGATAATATGAAAAGGTTCGCAACCATTCTGGTGGTGGTGGATTGATTAAACAGGCATTAGTAGTAATTTAGCAGCGTAACTAATTTAATTATTGCCCCAATACTTAATCGCGGCACTAACCATTTCATTAATTGTCTGCCACGATCATGGTGTTAGCATGTAACTGGATTCTCAAAGGCATGTGAAAGGGACTGCACCTGCCAACTCTTCAATCCCAATTTTTTATTTATTTATAATATATGTGCCTTTTTTCGCGCATTTATATTATCAAAATTCTCATATTGGGTTTTCGTTATCGGATCAACTCTATTTTCATAAAACCGCTGTTAGAAATAAAATATATTTATTTATACACAATTCACTAATAACAATAATTGCATGTTTGGAGTTCTTGATATGTGGTATTTTTTATCCATTTATTCAATAGTGATATTGTCCAGATATTAACCTATATTGTTTAAATGATTTAATCGAATTGACATAACTGGTGATACCGTCACAGGTAGAACACCTTGAATAAATTTTATTTTATTTTATTTATTTATAGATACAAATGCACTTCTATTATTTTAACAATACATAGGTATATATCAAAGGTACTTAAATTACAATATTTAAAATGACTATTGCAATTGAGAAATTGCGCACTCCAAACATGAAAAATCTAAACTACTACACATTTAAGTCATTAATAATTTAATCATCAATTAATTAAGAAAGAGCGAGGAGGTCCATATGATTAATTATGAAGCCACGATGATATTAGTAGCATCTAACCGGGTTCCTAAAAGCTTGTGAAAGGGACTGCGTCGGCCTCCACTTTAATCGAAGATATTTATTTTATTCCGTATATTCTGGGCTCTATCTGTCTCTTAATCTTTACTTAAACTGTTTGTTTTATTACTAAATAAATAACGATGTGTGGTTAAGGTTAACCCAAAGCACACATTGCTAACTCAACAGAAAACAACAACCTAAATCCGCACAACAAGTGAGACTACGGTGCCACGTATATGATTTTAATTTTGCACTCTTAATCAGGCTCTGTTTGATATGGACATAATTTAATTTTTTTGTTTTGTTTGCTTTGTACGGAAAAATAAAAAATAAATCAGAATACTCTTTAATCTAGTCAGATTTTCATTCAAATTTTTTATTTGATTTTCTTTTCAATTCATTTTTTAAATCAAATAAAATTTCAAAAACCCGGTGATTCAAACCGGTTTGATAGTCAGTTCAATTACTTACAATAATTACAATATAGTAAGTCTAAGGTGATAATTGTAAATAATAGAATATGTTATTTAGACAGCTTGTTTGGTTAAAGATGCTGCCTAAAACATAAAGGGCTTGAGTTCAACCAGACCGATCCTGTTCACCGATTTTGTAAAAAATCGGCCGGTTTATCCGGTTCAATATGCAACCCGATATTAATTTCAACTCTTATACGAACTGCAGTAACTCCGTTTTGAAAAATTCTCGAATGGACTCTGTCAATCACATGGCGGTTGCCAATAGAAATTAGACATGTGTCGCGTTGAAAAATCAAAGTGACGCGTGACGATTTACCATTCGTTTGAATTAATTTTTGATTGTTCAACAGGACACGTGAGGGAATACCAATTAATAGTATCCAACGTAACTTGATGGACACAATCTACTAAAAAATCACTTCCCCACTTTTACCCTTTATTAATAGAATCATCGAATGTGGTTAAGCGAACAACTGGCGGTTGCAGTGCCGTCGAGTATGACTTGAGCAACAAGTAAGATATGGAATACGTGCTACCCATAAACACAACTACAAACGGATTATATTTCATAATTCATATGTATGTTTTACTTATTCACACCACAATTTTTTTAAATACAAAATTTATAAATATAAATAATACATGAAATATATTATATAACTGAAAATTTTCTTCCTACCATGTGATCTAGTAAAAGCTCGAAAACCATTGTTAGTATCATCAATACACTTGTATATTTTTCTGCTTAAGTAATTTAGGTCAAACATAAAAAAAAATTTAAATGTTTTGGAGGAGTCATCAAGTAAGTCTTTTGCACTATGATTATTGAACTCCGTTGCGTCCAACAATTCTTCATATGATCTACGCTCTATTGAAATATCGAAGATGGAAGAAAAAGCAGGTCTTGAAGATGAAGTGGTCGGAATAAAGGCAATGAAAGCTGCATTAGGAGTAGTTGATTGAATAGCATTAACAACCTGTTGAGCCACATATAAGATGAGGAGTATAAATAGAAGATTGAACCGATTTCAAAAGACGAATCGATCTAAATTGAACTAAGTTTGAAGAAAACGCATTATGATTTTCAAAGGCAGTTGGAAGCGTCCAAGAAGAAGCATTAGTTTCTATTAGAGAAACCTCTGGCTCTGTATTTACAGTTGTTATAATTAAAAAAACTCTAATTGTTATAACCAAAGACATTATAGTAGTCATACTTATAGAGATCATAGTCGCTGTAGTTTGTAACACCGAAGTCATTGCCGTCTAAAAGAGTACAACCTCTGTCACTGGAGCGACCGTAGGCACATCATACAATTTCACAACTTCAGTGTATTGAATCTAATGGTCCAAAACAATCGGTGCATAATTCAAATTTTGGTGTACAATTTGATTTTTATTTTTATTTTCCAGTTAATTTGGTGAATTTCCATTTATGATAGATTGTGCACTTAAAATTTCATAATGCATCGTTTCTGAAATTAGGATAAGACATGTTTAAAAGTTCAATAGCTCTATCCGGTGCACATATTACTTCAGAAGTTGTGATGAACAAATATAATGAGTTATTCAGATATGTAATGACTCTCTTGACCCGATCCACACACGACTACACATGGTTAGAATGCTCTTAACCACAAGTTGGCATTTACATATTCAAAATTGAACATTAAAATTATCGAAGACTCCCATTATTGACTCAATGTGGCACTAATGAAATCTCAAGTTGGATCGTATGAATTTTTTAAGTTAGAATTCCAGATAACCTGGCCAAGCTTATGATGAGAAAGGTTATGGAAATGCGACTTCTTTATTGGCTGAAGAGCTAGAGTTTACTATTGACTCATTATTCGTCGACAAATTAAATAATTGGAGCATTATTTAATGGTGGAGTTGAACTATTTTAATACATCCTTGGATCTATGAGACTGGTTATAAAACTATGAGTCGAAATGCTAAAGTTGCCCTACTGACCTCTCTTTTGATTGATCCATGATATAGCTATTATCATTCCACATATTCAAAAGTTTTATGATGAGCATAAGCTGTAATTCATGCATTAAGTGCTTGTTTGATAGCAGTATTAATGAGCAGAGTATTATTAAAGAATATAATTTATACTGGTATTATGTATAGAGTATTATATATATATACTTATATGTGCGTTTGGTTTACCAATAGAATAAAAACTTATTTACTTTAATATATAACTTGATATATTCTTCAAAATTTCCTGATTGACTAGGTTAACACAGTACTCTGTTACTCAATTGAACTCTCATAATCCGATTCTTGCCTCGCCAGGGCCACTCTTGTCTTGCGCAAGACTAATGCATTCTCCGACGCTTCGTTTGACTCTCTTTCTCAATTCAATTTAAGATTTAGAAAATAAATTGTAGATCCCCAAGTTAGAGAAAATCTGGATGGAGTGTGATATTTAGGGTTTAGGGTCGTTTTGTTGCTCTTATTGAGTTCTATTAAAAAAAATTTCTTAATAAATTAAATATTTAATGAACCAATCTTTTTTATTTGCTCTTAATGATAATTTGAAAAAAATTATTCATTTATATTATCATTTTGACATCTGAATCGTTCAAATCTAAATTATATATCGTCTAACTATTAAAATTATCATAAATATGTTTTACAAGTTTTACTTCATCAATCAAAACACACTTTTGTCTTTTTGTATTTTCTTACTTTTTTTTGTATCGCATGCTACACATGTTTAATTAAATAAAACATATTTAAAAATAAATTTTCATATTATATTTATTTTTTAAAAATGTGAAAATTCTAAATGAAAATACTATATCATGGTGCATAAAAGCGAGTTACCAAAAGAAAATAAAATATTCAACTAGAAGTGATCTAACTATTTATTACACAATTTAAATTATTCATAGCATTCGACACTTAATTTTACAAAATACATCTTAGTCAACTATTTAAGAGAACGAATTGCAATCCCCACCACCGGAAAAAATAATAATTCTTGTCTTCCTCCCGCCACCGGTGTTGACATGGCGTTCCGCTCCTCATATCTTCCTTCTCAGACGTAGCCATCTCCGCATCGAGCTCCTCCAACGCGCAATATCCAGTTTTTTACATCCGGATGTTGTCAAATCAATTTTCTTCTTTTCTTCGATTTTGTCTTCCTCTTCACCAATTTTGTGTCACTCGTTTTCGTGTTCCACGAAATCCAGATCGAATTTAGATCGTTCTTCTCCAAATCCTTCTTCACGTTTTTGTTTGTAGGCTAGGGCATGGGGTATATTAGTAACGCTAAAATATCCCATTTTCTTCTACTGATAAAGAAAAATAAACCTAACTCAAAAGTACTAAATAATACGATTGTCAACGTGTAAAATATAATCTCTGTATTTTTGATAATTTATTAAATATCCAACCAAATGTCCCTGCATTGTATTAATTTTAATACCCTGATTGATATATATATACATTATATATAGTTAGTAGCCAAAAATTGGTCGGAATACTCACAAATATTCTAGTCACTTAACAATGAACTTTTAAGCGACGATTTAAAAAATTTTCATTAAAGCACAGCAAATAAAAAAAGGCTGAAAGTTATTGGAAATGTCGTCACATTTCCGGCCACTTTTCATCAGGTCATTCAATACATGATGTTTTTATTATCAAATCTCACTTTTGGCCGGACAATGAACAGAAATTTTGCGGTCACCTTCTGGTCAATAAATTTTTAATTGAATTTTTTTTTACTATTTTTTGATATTATATATGTAAACAAGTGAAATGAGAGAGTCAAGCAACTGTCTGTTGCGGGAGTTAGTACTCCAAATTGTAAATTTAACATGTGTGCGTAGATATAGGTAATTCATGATAATACTTGACGTTCTCAGTCATTTGAGACAATTATCCTTAATTTTCACATAGATAAAATTATTTCCTTTTAAATATGTATATCGGAAGTTTAGATTAAAGTTTATGTGACGAGGAAAAATGTATTATTTTGTATGAATAATTTTTAACAGTGGTATAAGAGCAACTAGCGACTAATTCATGGTTATTCATGACAAATCTACATTTTTTCCAGTAAGATTGTAAGAAAAAAAAAACCTAAATGAAATGTCATTGAAAAGATGATTTTCAAGGTTTTTGTCATGCTAAATGAATTTCGATATTGTATGTTCAGATTTGTCACTGAGTTAATTCACTCGTATTAATAAACTTTTAATTAGAATAACTCCACGTGTGAGAGCATGAGTCTCACTCGAACTAAATAAGCTATCATGGCCTGAGCGCGAGTGAGAGTAGATGCCTCACTTGTGCTAAACGAACAGTTTTCCGATGCACTCAGATAGAACCTGTACAATTTAAATGTTCAAAGATTCAACATCATACATTTTGATATTGTCATTTCAACTCCTGACTTTCCGATTCACGATATGTCACCTGTTTCAACACTTCAATCATGTATTTCAGATTTGAAAAAATTAGATTCATATTCGGATTTGAGTCGAATCATTCTAAATAGGGATAAAACCCAAAAGGGGCCCTGAACTACCACAGCTTACCCAATTGCGGTCAGAACTACCACGATTTCCAAAAAAGTGCGATGAAAAAAAAATTAAACTGATTTTCTAAAATAAAATTTACCATTACATTCCTAACCTAATATTATTACAAGACTTAGATTTGTGTGCAAAAATTACATCGTTTGGTTATCAAAATAAATTATATCATTTTGCGCACATAAAGAAAACGACGTCTTTTGATAACCAAATGATGTAATTTTCGCACACAAATTTAAGTCTTATAATAATATTAGGTTTTGTATTGTAATAGTAAATTTTAATTCAAAAAATCAGTTCAATTTTTTTTTCATTGCACCCTTTTTAGAAATCATGGTAGTTCTGACCGCAATTGGGTAAACGGTGATAGTTCAGAACCCCTTTTGGGTTTTTCCCCTTCTAAATAAATCGATTAACGATACGATTGGATTATGCAAAACTTAAGGTGCATGTTGGGACAACACGTGATGCTGCTGCGGGTGTAGTCAGGACGTTTTTGATGAAGCTCGTCGGACTCTGTTAGGCTACTGCTCATGCAATTCTTGTTTGGTTCAATAATTAATGTGACCGAATCAAATTGGTTTGATTTAGGCTGTGTTTGGTTTAGGAAAAATTTGGAGAAAAGGAAAATTTGATGGAAAATTTGTGAAATTCATTGTTTGGTTTAGATGAAAAATATGAGGGAAAGAAAATTAGGTGAAAATTTTGATGAAAAATATATTTCTTATCTCTAACAAATCAATCCAATCAAATTTAATGTATCTCAAACAAATAATCAATTTTTAAACAAATTCAATGTATGAAGTGAGGAAATATTGATATTTTTGACATATTTTTTGATAAAACTTTCCATGATCATGGAAAATGAAATGGATTCCAAACAATTTTTCTTGACATTTTATTAATGATACCAAACAAGGAAAAATTAGTTGGAATCCTCCAAGAATTTCATTTCCTTTCAATTTTCCTTCAAATTTTCCTTTTCACCAAATTTTTCTTAAACCAAACACAGCCTTAATATTTGAATCGATTGATTTAATTTACGTGGTTCTATTTTACTTGGTTTGAATTTTTGTATCCAAATATTGAACCAAACAATTCATATGGTCTAATTTAGATATTGGTTCAAATTTTGAACCGATTAATTAAATCGGCTGAATTGAATTTAGGTTTTTGTTGTGTTGTGTTGTGTTGAATTTCGGATGAAATCGTCTACCACAGAAAAAGTGAATTTTATTTTGACATTCTTTTTATTTAGTTACGTTTTACTCCGTATAATGTTTTGGTTATCTGTGCATGAAAATCCAAATGTCACGAAGTAAAATGGAAGCAGTTCACTGCGTATATATATCTAAAAAAAAAAATAATAAACAACGAAACTCAATAAGAAACCGACACGTGTCGGTAAAGAGAAAAAGTTAATGGGTAGTGGGGGCGCTGGTGGAAGTGTGTGTAAGATTAGTTAAATATTACTTACTTAGTAGACAGTGTTTGTAGTAGCAAGTTAATTTAAATTTCTCGCCATTTTCGATCACATGCAGTTCCCGGAATCTCTCTCTTCTTTACGCGCACAGCTTTCTCTCTCCTGCTTCCAATGCCTAGCTGCTATCTAGCGTGCTACGTACCTCTCTCTCTCTGCTCATCTCACCACCTGACGCCTGTACCTCCCCTCCAGATCTTCCATTTCGGGTCTTTCTGTCAGCGGCTCCATTTCTGAGCTCATTGTAATTTATCTGAAATTTTCAACAGGTCAGCTTGCTGCTTCTTGTTTGCATATATATTACCACCAGTTTGACTTCTGCTATCTTTTAGTTTTGAATTGGTCGATCTTTACGAGTTGAGTTGAGTTGAGTTGTGGGCATGGTTTTGTTTTTAGAATAAGATCGTTTTTGGACGCGCTCACGGATTGCAATTTGGTTGACCATCCATCCCCACCTTGCTGAATGCTCCTGCAATCAAAACTGACATGATGTGTGCTATGTGATTTGGTAGAGTAGAATCCGAATTTAGCCGATTGGGGATGATCTAGTGTTAGTAATAAGTTAGCATCAAATGGAGGATTATCACATGGACGAGGCGGAGCTAGAAGTCGTAGGCTCGATGTGGCCGGAGGATGTCGGGGACGACTACGGTTCACAGTTCAACATCGAGAAGTCAGGAGGGGAGGACATGTTGGAAGAGCTGGCATTCGAGGAGGATCCGACTGTGGTTGATTTCCAACGACTTCTGGAGCTAACCAACTACAGCCAAAAGGGTTCGTCTCAGTTGGCCTATTTAGTGAAAAGCTGGGAGTTCAAGCAAGCCAACGCCGTGCGTCTTTTGAAAGAGGAGCTCGACAATTTGAGCAATCTGAGGAAGGCCCACGAGCTGAAGAAATGGGAGATACAGGAGGAGCACAGGTTTGAGGAGGAGAGGGTTGGCGGAGAGCAGCGCCATGTTTCGATATTGGATGACAGTTATGACATTTTGCCCAAAGTGCCGCCCAGGAAGAGCCATTTCATCGTTCAGAGGCAGAGAGTGGAGGTGGATGCCGAGTTTGACACTCTTCTTTACTGGAAGCAACGAGCGTTGAACTGCGAGAAATTACTGGCTGAGAGCGTTCAGAGGGAAAGGATACTCATGGAGAAGTTGGAGGAGAATATCAAGAAGCTGGAGACCCAGTCCTCGCCTGTGGAGGAGCTGTCTCAGATTCTCAAAAGGGCTGACAATTTCTTGCATTTTATTCTCCAAAACGCTCCGGTGGTCATCGGCCATCAGGTAGGCGCAACGAGCTATTTTGAACCCCATGTACTGAAGAAACTTACCTCAACTCACTTTGAATGGATTTTTTCTCTCAACTTTTCAGGACAAGGACTTGCGCTACCGATTTATCTACAACCATTTCCCAAGCTTCAAAGAAGATGTAACATATTCTAATTTCCCCTGTCCATTTCTCATTTTCGCTTCATCGGGTTCTTATTTTGTTGCAAGTACATATTGGGATTTCTTGGCTTGAATCCATGGCAGGATATAATTGGGAAGACTGATGAGGAGATATTTACGGGAGGTGGAGTCAAGGAATCTCAAGAGTTCAAGCAGGAGGTCCTCGACCGAGGTCTGCCAGCGAAAAGGGAGATCACCTTTGACACGCCGCTATTCGGGTCCAAAACATTTTTGATATACGTGGAACCTGTGTTCAACAAGGCTGGTGAAACCATAGGTGTGAACTATATGGGAATGGAAGTGACTGACCAGGTCAGGAAACGGGAAAAGATGCTGAAGCTTCGAGAGGACATAGCCGTGCAGAAAGCCAAGGAAACGGAGCTCAACAAGACTATCCACATAACAGGTAAAATCGCCTTCATTGTTCTTCAAATAAGTACATGTATATACTTGGATTTGGACGTATAGTCGAATATGTTCGGTTATGGTTACTTACGAGTAAATTTATTTCTGCAGAGGAGACGATGAGAGCGAAGCAGATGCTTGCGACAATGTCCCATGAAATAAGGTCCCCATTGTCAGGGGTTGTAAGCATGGCTGAGATCTTGTCCACTTCCAAACTCGACAGAGAGCAAAAACAGCTGCTGGATGTCATGCTTTCTTCTGGAGATTTGGTGCTTCAACTCATCAATGACATCCTGGACCTCTCCAAGGTTGAGTCAGGTTTATTTCCAACCCTATGCTAGCTGCTCTACTCATCCATTTTAAGCTCAGTAGCTTACCCGCTGCCAAACATTCACGAATTCGATACCAATAAAACAAAATGAAGAGACAAGGAGATAATCAAAATTTACTGGTTGTAACGGAGGCGTAAAATGAGACTTGACGCCACTATGCTTTGCAGGAGTCATGAAGCTAGAAGCTACCAAATTCAGGCCAAGAGAAGTGGTGAGGCATGTGCTCCAGACTTCAGCTGCGTCACTGCAGAAAGTCCTGACCTTGGAGGGGCACATTGCCGAGGATGTCCCCATTGAGGTAAATAGCCTTTCGTTCATTCCCAGTTGACATCTTCAAGTTCCTCACATGTTGCATAAATTTAACATTTTTATGCAAAAAAAATAAAAAAAACCCATCTCAGGTCATTGGGGATGTGCTGAGGATTCGACAAATTCTCACCAACCTGATCAGGTACCTTCACTGCTTCATCTTTTTCTTCCGGGTTCCATCACAAGCTTTTCACTTAAGTTCACGAATTCCTGACATAAAATGTTTTACAGTAATGCGGTCAAATTCACGCATAAAGGGAAGGTGGGTGTGAGACTGAGCGTAGTACCTGAACCGGAGTGCAGCGTGAGCCAAGAGTGCCGTAAAAAATCCTCCAGTGCTGATCATTCCACATATGCATCAGACAGGCTTACAGATGCCAAGACTTTATCATCTGAGGCTCACTCCAACGAAAATGGGGTTCACTGTATCCCGGCCAGAAATGATCCTGAAGAAAATGGTGCAGGGAATGACAACAGCCAATGTTCATCTGTTGGAGATGACGATGAGGACCGTCGTTCGTCTGACATGACTGTCTGGATACGTTGCGATGTCTACGACACTGGCATTGGCATACCAGGTATATATAGCTTGCTACCGACTTTTGTCCGATTTATCAACCTGTTGAAGCTGGACGCCTTATTGCAAACTGAAAGTATTTTCGTGTGGGACGTAACAGAAAAGGCACTGCCTACATTGTTCAAGAAATATATGCAAGCCAGTGCGGATCACGCCAGGAAATACGGCGGGACAGGACTTGGCCTCGCAATCTGCAAACAACTCGTAAGCCTCTTCAGTTGTCAAGCTTTTTTTCTGAATGCTGTATAAGAAAAACCTTTCTATGTTTAATTTTTTTATGGCTCTTTATGGCTTAGGTGGAGCTGATGGGAGGCTGCCTGACCGTCTCGAGCAAGGAGCATTACGGATCCACATTTACCTTCGTCTTACCCTACAAGGTCTCCTGCACGCCTGATAACTCCGACGATTCGGATGACATCTCGGACTTGATTGATCCCGATGATGCCAGCTCTACCAGTGACATAACTGCTGGATACTTTGAATTCCAGCCTCGGATTTCCAGCTCCCTTTATGCTTCCGGAAGACCCAAAAGAAACAAGAACCTAGCGCATAACTTGGGGTTTGACAACTTCCATGAATCCAATGAGTTCATCGACCGTTCATATAGTTCGAAACAGGTGCCATTGCCAGTTGATGTTTCCAGAGTCTCAGATGGTACTCCGGAGAGTATATCTAATCCGGAAAGTCCACCTTCGTGCTGCTCAGATCCTGACAGAGATGGAGCTGAATCAGCTGATCGCTTCACTATGGATCAGGATGCTGCTCCGGACGACGGTCCATTTACCAATAACAATAATGTTGTTCCCCCTGTCACTGCTTACTTTGATGCGGACAGAAGTAGAGGTGGTGAGGTTTCGGCATCAACTGAACGTGGAAAAAATGATCAGAAGATTCAGAACTCGATTATTCCTGAAGAAAATGGAAGCGGCAGCTTGTTGCAACCGAGGATCCTTCTAGTCGAAGATAACAAGATCAACATAATGGTGGCGCAGTCGATGATGAAGCAGTTAGGCTACTCCATAGAAATTGTAAATAACGGAGCTGACGCCGTCCACGCTGTGCAGCGAGACCGCTACGACCTTGTTCTGATGGTAAATTCCAACATCTTAGTTATCATCTACTCAGAGTTTGTGTTACTAGACAACCTTAAAATGATGCTCAGAGGTTGTTACTAGACAACCTTAAAATGATATTCATGGCACAAGTCATAGCTAGCATTTCTTATGTTCTCAACTAGTCTGAAAGTTTTCGGTGCCTGGTTCCTTGAGCAGGATGTATGCATGCCAGTGATGGACGGCCTCCAGGCGACAAGACTGATCAGGTCTTTCGAAGAAACTGGAAACTGGGACGCTGCGGAAGAAGCTGGAGTAGGACCATCATCCTCATCGTCTCCAGCATCAACGCTGGACAGTTTTGAGCCTGCGAAACGCCTTCCCATCGTTGCAGTAAGTGCATTGAACTCATATCACCTTTGAAACCAGCTAAGAAGATTTACGCTTCGAATTTGAACTGATGATCTGTTGGTGCAGATGACGGCGAATAGCTTGGCTGAGAGTGGTGAAGAGTGCTTGGCTAACGGCATGGACTCATTCCTGTCGAAGCCTATAACATTTCAGAAACTGAAAGAATGCGTTGAACGATATTTACAGTGACAAGTAATCACTTGCTCTAGTGTACATGGTTGTTTCTAAAAATGTGTATAAAGTGTATCTGCCAGGTTAGTGAAGTTTTGCAGTATACCATATCTATTTATTTTTATTTTTTCATATTCGACCAACATTAACTAAGAACAAAATGTAATACTGTGTGTTTAAAAAATGATACCTGTAAATGTCCATTGGTGATATTTATAGTCCATGTGATCGAACATCTTGGTGCATCCAAGAATCACTCATTGTCAATGGGCTATAAATATATTGTTACTAACGACTAACCAAATATAAAAATGAATATCAATTTTACTCAATATTCACAACATATTAAGATAATTTCAAAATACAAAAAGCATTAAGGGTCATCCAATACATTATTACAGAGTTATTCTTAAATGCATCATGTCACATGTTCATAGATCACACAATGTTCAGATTGAAAATTTGGAAAATTGAATTAATTATTAATCAACCAGTATATGATACTTGACATTTTTAGTTTACAAATTTTCACCTGACGCAGACTAAATATGTCCGTACACATGGAGGAAATTATCATGGGAAGAATAAGTCATGTCATCACATGTGTAAGTATGGATTAAGAAGGTATGGGAAAAAAATGATACTATTGGGAAAAATCAATATCTGCACTCTGATACGAATTTCAATCGGGATACTCTCATTCACTTGCTTTGAATAGAGATATAAGTAAGCATTATGGATGTATAGAAATACCGTGTAATACATACACCTCCAGCGTATCTAAGCATAAATGTGGTACCAACAGAGCTTGGAATGCATCCAAGACCACTAGGTCAACACCTTGTTGGTCATGAGCTAACTTCAATGTAGGTAACACAGAAAGAAAAAACATTGAACAGGACAAGCACGAATCAAGTCCAACTTTTTATCAAAAATTCAAATTTTCAAAATAAAAATAATAAATAACTAAAACATATAAAACCAACATTGCACCCATCAGAGATGATGAACAAGTAACAAGATGACCTGCACGTCGTCTGTAAGGTCTCGCTTTCAAGCAGTAGCTAAATAGCAATACAAAAACAAACAGCATCAAAATAAATAAACTTTTCAATTTTATATATTCACCAATCAAATCTAATTTTATAGACAGAATAGTTTACATGATCAACTAAATCCATCACAAAATTGAGCTTATCTAATGTGACATGAAGCTCTCATCGACCGATTTTTTCAAAAAATTCCTAAGAAAGAAGGCAAAAAAGATAACAAATGAAGAAAAAATGGCATTTCTGAAATTTTTTCTTCACCTCGCCCACAGACGTACGTCACTACAAGTGCTGTTTATGTGAGCTGCTATTCAGTAAACAGTGGCCATCTTAGCAAGGATCTCATAACCGAAGGCCCTCAGTCTTGGTAATATTCATCAGCCAGTGACAATTAACAATTGTAATTGTAACAATATGGCGTCTGAATATTATTTATACTATCTTTGTTTATTCCAACCACTGACTTGTTATTTGTAACCTAGCAAACTAACATAATAAAAAAAAAAGTTTCTGGTTTGGGCAGTGTTTATCGTGACTTCTGCTGGCTGTATCTGAGAATGGCGTGTACATCTAGGATGCCAGGAGGGAATACGGGATCAGTTGCAGCCCTGACAGCCACTTTGGCTACTGCAGTGACGCTAACAGGAGGCGTGAATAAGGGGCCGACAAGTGGAACCTGGGTCAAGGGTTTTGCATGTTGAAGAACCTGCAGTCATTGTTTGAGCACACATAAGCTATGATTTATCTCCAAAAGTATCAGGAAACAGGAGAAAGATCAGATATGTTCATCATTGTACCATCTCCAAGGGAGAGCCTATGACACTAAGTGGCAACTTAATGGCCCCAACACGACGAGTTCCATGAATGAAACCGGGTCTCAAGATTATACCTACAAAAACGAGGATAAGCTATACTTGAAAACATATGATAAAATATATAAACAACAATGAAAAACAGAAATCTAAAAAGTAACCAACCTTACCTCCATAAGGAAATTTTGTAAGCAACTCGGTTTCAGCAGCTCTCTGCCAAGTGAAAATTAAAAACATATTGTGAGATATTAATTGAGTTGTATGCATTTTTTGTATTGATACAATTAGTGATTAACTATCATAGGATAGGATTTCAGTCATCAGTCAATAATTGACTGACATAAAGGAAAAGGCAGTACCTTCCCCTCATAATAACCTTGAAGTAAATAATTCACGACACCGAAATCGACAGCAGATATGTAAACGAATCTTTTAACACCTGAAGGCAAGAAAAGACCAGCATTTACATTGAACGATCAGAGGGATGAACAAATTGACGTGGATCAAGATAAATAATATCATTAGAACCTTGTTCAGCTGCAGCTCTAATAGCGTTCATGTTAGCAGTGCCATTTATCTTATACATATAAGAATTGGACCCAAAACCACCAACACACGAGATCTACAAAAGGCCACTTCAATATCATTCCACCAAAATAAACGCTGCCTATTTTCAGAAAAAAACTGGGTGGACAAAAAATTTATATCTAAAACGGTGCATACCACTGCCGTCACGCCACCCAAAGCATCCTTCAGGGAATCAGGCGAGAGAAGATTTCCTGTAGGTATATGACAGACAGAATTGATCATCCCTCTTTATTAAGATTTATTCAAAATACAGAAAAATAAAAGGTATACCTTGATGCCAAATAACATTGTTTGCCCATGATTCATTTATGGATGATTTACCAGACCTGATGGCATAGAACATCAAACCTTAATTTATAAGTAAAAAAGAAAATAGGGCACCAGTATACACGCAAGCGCACACACACATATCTATTACATAAACCATGCAAAAACAGTCCTTATCAAATTATCGGGCACAGTTGCAGTGATAGAGTGCAGTCAAATAAAATTTTACCGCAAATAAAAACAAAAGGAAAGTGTGACACAAGTGTATTGAATCCCGCAGAAGAGCATACTAAAAATAAAAGAATATCAAAGTTTAAACTAACCACAGCTAAGAGGAATGATACCTGCTAAGGCTCGCAACAGTCACACCACGATTCAAAGCTTCCTTGCAAACATGTGATCCAACAAATCCATTTCCACCTAGCACAAGCAACTATTTAAGACAGTCAGTGGTCATATCAACTGCACAAAGATCAACTGCATCAAGCAAACGCATAGAAAATGTACCTTTTCTGATGGTGGAGGCGGCACATTTACAGTCTCCGCCTCTTCTACCTTGAAAGGCTCGTCCACTTTACTAGACTCAGTTGAAACCTTAAATGGCTCGTCCACTTTATTTGATTCAGTTGAAAGAAATCTCCAGTTTTTAGATGCACCCACATTACTGTTTCCACCAGATCATTAACGAATGCAGGGAAACAAAGTTACTAACTCCACAACCAAGATATCCAAAATGCTTAAATCAATCAATCAATTAAAAAAAACATAAGAAAAAAAAATTGCTCTCTTCGAATTATCCAGAATTGCCTTACGAAAATGACTAAACGGAATAGTGTCTAAATTATAGTTTGATATTTTAACATTTCATTCCAAGCAAATACCCTAAAATTCTAAAATTCACACCCACTGATCTAACCGCTGAATCAACAAACCCTAGCATCACAAAGGGCATCAAGCCCCAATTCATCTCCAAAAATCCAAAAAATACGATACAAATTCAAGCTCATGCTACCAGGAAAACAGAAAAAAACTTACTATACTCCTGCAAGAGGCGATCGTGACTGAACCAGGCGCGACATTAGGGCACTCATTTTATGAACAAATGTCGACTGGCGTCAAAGAGAATAGCAACTTAACCACGTCAACCGATTCGAGGAGTATCGTCGAGAAGAAAATCTCGAGAGAGCTTGGCGTCGGCGAAACCACGAGAATCGCTTTGGTCGGGAGAAGGTGTGAGGACACGTGGCGCGTTCTGCTCGAGAAAGTCTCGGATGCACATGTGGCTCAACGCGAGCCTAGAGACGCAAAATGGCCGACCGTATAAATGGGCCGTTAGCCCCAAATGCGAGAAACCCAATAAAATGGGCCGACCTTAATAGACATAAAGTGGAAAATTACATTAGCCTTCGGTCTTCTTTTAATAAAATATTTCGGTGAAATTTTCAAATGCCGTTAGCTAATTTTGTATTAAGAACTATAACTATTAATAGAAAAAATAGAAAAAAATCTTTACCTTAGATTATAAACTCTTATCTAATTATGATCTTAACTATAACGATTATCAAATAAGGTGACAACCATCGATTGTTTATCGGGCATATTAATTTCATTAGTCCAAAGTAAACGATAGTAGCAGATTTAAACCAATGATATTAGCAGATTTAAACCAGGCAACAGGCCACTAAGAAAAATAAACATACACAAACTATGGATCTATATATCTTCCCATTCTAATCTTCCGGCTCTGCTGCCGCCCAACTCCTCCATTTTGAATTCACCAACTCCTCAATGCTTCCACCGCCTTGCCCTTAATTGTCTTGGAACCTCACCGTACCAATTTTGGTTTCTGAATAATCTTACAGGATAACTTACACTGGATTGTTAAGACATTCATGTTGATCAGGTACTTGAAGTTCTTGTACGATTAGGCTCCGGAGAGTATGAGGAGCGCGACCACTACTCTGTTCTGATTGAGATTTCTGAGGAGAACTATGCTAGCACGACTTCGATTTTCCTGGTATACATATTCAGCGCTTGGCCAGATGGGTCTAACTTATTGTCTGAAATAAGAGAAAGTTTGACTATTTTTACTGGCTCATCACGACTCGTCACGTCATTAACCTAATTTACTACTTTTGTTGCGCCGTGCTTTACGCTCTCAAGTTTATTCAAGTTCAACGGGAAGAGGTTAACCTTGGTGACAAGTAGGATTCTGAGTCACCTAAAACATGAGATTTCTTTGAATTTTTTAATTTTTAAGAATGATGCCACTGGTTGAAAATCACTGATAAATTTTTATTTCTAAAAAAGCTTACTCTATCAAAGAAATAGAAAATCTACCTTAGTAATCCATTTATTTTCAAATCATTTGGAATAGATTTTGTACAAATCAAAAGTGGCTAAAGAGTTTAAAATCCATCAAAGTTATTCTTTTTGAGAGTTTCTAATATTATTTTTGAAATTTTTTGGAAAAAGATAAAAATAAAAGATGAAAATCTAATCTGTTATAAGGTTATACAAAGACAATAATTCAAGCATGGTCACCGAAAAATTTTAAAATTTAAAAATCATGTGAAACATGCATGAACTATGCTACTCCCTCTTTTTAAACTTTGCTAGGTCTCTTAAGCATGACAATTTAAAAAAATATATCACAGTGAACGTATGTTAAATGTAAGGATTAAAGCAATTAGATCGGATAAGAGTTTTACTCCCTTGGATGATGTTGCCTTCCATGAATCATCTTCATTCAGCTTGTAATCAAACAAGTAGCAAGAAAAGAAATTCAATAGATAAGAGATAAGTAATTATAAACAGAACATCATCCATAAAATTCAAACATAGAAACACAGAGTTTCTATAGGACATATTATCAGTAATTTTCAGATTCGTATCAGAAATGTGGAGATGAAGAAAATATTGGCACTATTGGATGCAAGAATCAGCCTGATAAGTTCGATTCAAAGTTCAAAAATTTGTAGAGCTACTTAAAAAGTGATTCAGACACAAGCAGATGGTTGTTGGCTGACTCAGACGCATTCAATCCATCAGCTCATGTTGTATACTGTACGATAGGATCACGCGCCGAATCATACAACCTACACATTTTTACATGAACACAGACCAGCCTACTACATCGGAGTGCACACCTTTGGTAAGTGGATGAAGTTTGATTTATTTTATTGATGATTATTAAACTTTTGTAATTACATAATGATGTCATATATTACTGTTGAAGACATTAGTGCAATAGTGCAAGATGTCACAGTTCAACCTGTGACAAGGTTTGGGGCCTCTCCATGGCCTCAATGACATTTTCATAATTATTGAGTATCAGACCTTTGGGAGGTCAAGTGACAAATCGGATGATGGATTATGAAACTAGACTTCAATACGAGTCTAACGATATGTGAATTACATAAATTGGATAAGTGGTTGCCCTTAAAGAATTAGTATGTGAGGAGAAACACTATTGATGTTTCTTCCCATGGGAGTGAGAAAAGCTCCATTAGCTCTTTAAAGGGGGAGTAATGGTGAGTTCGGCCACCACCGGGTAAGTACTCGGATGCGAACCCTAAGTGAACCCAACTCATGTGCTACATGAGGGCGGATCTCCGAGGATCTAGCAAGCCCCGAAGATTTCCGTAAGGTGTCAACCTTACTGAAGTCGTGCAAATAGGGCGAGACCCCGACGACGCATGATGAGTTTCTAGCCGAGGCTAGCTATCGGATGATCTTTTAACCCCTTGGATAATTAACATAAAGGACCATGAGAGATCCTTGGATCATATTGGATTTCCCTTAGTGGGATATGGGAATAAGAGGGGAATTCGGGAAGGGACTCTTATACTTTAGCTGAGGACGGAACTAGGCGTAACTCAGAGATGGATCTCAGGGATAAGCTGATATCTCAATCGAGTAATGACTGATTATTTATAAAGATCCTCTCATGAGTCACTTGTTAATGTGTGGTAAGGGATAATCTTATATCTCTCTCAAGACGCGGACAATTAAATAAACCCCGGGTGTTGAGAAGGCTGACCCTGATCCGTGAAGATTTGGGTGCCGCACGGTAGGGGTGTTCACTATTCGGTTTTTACTGTTAACCGAATGAACTTAATTGTTAAAATTAACCGCGGTTAACCGAATTCGGTTAACCGAGAAATTTGGTTCGGTTAACGGTTAAATATATTTCCGGGATTCGGCTAACCGATTAACCGAACCGGAGGACGTCGTTTCATTTGGGGGAGTTTGCGTTTTGGCTTACAGACTTCCTTCAGTGAATCAGTCCTGCGTTCATCTGCGCAAATAGCACAGAGGAGAAGTGAGAACTGAGCGGTGAATTAGGGTTGCCGGATCTAGGTCGCGCAGAGAGCACCGGCCGCGTCGCGCCTCGTCGTCCCAGGTCCCCGCACTATCACTCTGTCACTGACTCACCAGCCACGTCACGTCTTGTCGGCCAATCACCCGATTCGGCCGAGACTCCCCACTGTCACCGATTCACCGCGACCACATCACGTCTCGCCCCATCTGGCCTCGATTAGTCACACCGCCTCGCCTCACCTCGAGCGGTCGACTCCCCTAGCCTCGAGCAGTCACCCCGCCGTGCCTCCCCTCGAGTTATCGCTTCGCGGCCTCGCCTGTTGCACATACATCTGTGGTAATTAACTTTATTCTCTACCCTAGGGTTTAGTTTGTTGTCATTTGATTACCATTGAAAATTGATAGTTGGACTGTTGTGTTGCCCATTGCCTGAGCTGACTTGCAGAATATTGGCAGTGGATGAAAGGTTTGTGCCTTTGTGCTGAACTGTTGGAATTTTGTGGTGCCATTAGAATTTGATATAATTGTAACCATTTGATTAGTTTTTCAGTTGGAATTTTCAGTGGGCAGTGGCTATTGATTTGCTTTAGGTTGTTGATTTATGGTTTAGAATTCATCCTTTTGGGCAGTGCTGGCCTGTTGGGGCTGCGGCTTTTGGCAGATTTAGCTAGCAATTTGATATAATTGAACATTGATTACATGCTGGTCACTAAGCTGATATTTTTATTTTAGTTTTGATATATTGATGGTGGATGCTATTGATTTTTATTTCATTTTTTTTGTTAAATAACTTGTTTCATATTTTACTAATTACATATGTCAGATTCAGTTGATATGTTAGAATCAGTTAGGGGTAATACATCCACTACCGAGGATGAAATTAGGGAGGCTAATGTTGATGTTGAAGACAGGCAACAAATTATGCCCAAAAAGAAAAATAAGTTGGTATCCAATGTTTGGGATTCTTTTCAGCAAATCGAAATTGATGGTGCCACGAAGGCCGTGTGTAATTTTTGCCAGAAGGAGCTTCATGGAGATCTAAAGACTAATGGCACGAGCTCATTAAGATACCATACTCGCACTTGCCATAAGAACCCTTTAAACCTTCAAAAGGATGCACAAAGAACAATGCTTGATTTTCACTGTGCGGATCCACAATCTTTGGCAGAAGGAGAAAGGAAGATGGGTGTCTTAGTGGGATATGGGAATAAGAGAGGAATTCGGGAAGGGACTCTTATACTTTAGCTGAGGACGGAACTAGGCGAAACTCAGAGATGGATCTCATGGATAAGCTGATATCTCAATCGAGTAATGACTGATTATTTATAAAGATCCTCTCATGAGTCACTTGTTAATGTGTGGTAAGGGATAATCTTATATCTCTCTTAAGACGCGGACAATTAAATAGACCCCGGATATTGAGAAGGCTGACCCTGATCCGTGAAGATCTGGGTGTCGCACGGTAGGGGTGTTCACTATTCAGTTTTTACCCTTAACCGAATGAACTTAACCGTTAAAATTAACTGCGGTTAACCGAATTCGGTTAACCGATAAATTCGGTTCGGTTAACGGTTAAATATATTTTCGGATTTGGTTAACCGATTAACCGAACCAGAGGATGTCGTTTCATTTGGGGGAGTTTGCGTTTTGGCTTACAGACTTCCTTCAGTGAATCAGTCCTGCGTTCATCTGCGCAGATAACACAGAGGAGAAGTGAGAACTGAGCGGTGAATTAGGGTTGCCGGATCTAGGTCGCGCAGAGAGCACCGGCCGCGTCGCGCCTTGTCGTCCCAAGTCCCCGCACTGTCACTCTGTCAACGACTCACCAGCCGCGTCACGCCTTGTCGGCCAATCACCCGATTCGGCCGAGCCTCCCCACTGTCACCAAATCACCGCGACCATATCACGTCTCGCCTCATCTGGCCTCGATTAGTCACACTGCCTTACCTCACCTCGAGCGGTCGACTCGCCTAGCCTCGAGCAATCACCCCGCCGGCCCGCCGTGCCTCCCCTCGAGTAATCGCCTCGCGGCCTCGCCTGTTGCACATATATCCGTGGTAATTGACTCTATTCTCTACTCTACGGTTTAGTTTGTTGATATTTGATTACCATTGAAAATTGATAGTTGGACTGTTGTGTTGCCCATTGCCTGAGCTGACTTGCAGAATATTGGCAGTGGATGAAAGGTTTGTGCCTTTGTGCTGAACTGTTGGAATTTTGTGGTGCCATTAGAATTTGATATAATTGTAACCATTTGATTAGTTTTTCAGTTGGAATTTTCAGTGAGCAGTGGCTATTGATTTGCTTTAGGCTGTTGATTTATGGTTTAGAATTCATCCTTTTGGGCAGTGTTGGCCTGTTGGGGCTACGACTTTTGGCAGATTTAGGTAACAATTTGATATAATTGAACCTTGATTACATGCTGGTCACTAAGCTGATATTTTTATTTTAGTTTTGATGTATTGATAGTGGATGATTTTTATTTTTATTTCATTTTTTTTTGTTAAATAACTTGTTTCGTATTTACTAATTACAGATGTTAGATTCAGTTGATATGTTAGAATCAGTTAGGGGTAATACATCCACTACCGAGGATGAAATTAGGGAGGCTAATGTTGATGTTGAAGACAAGCAACAAATTATGCCCAGTAAGAAAAAGAAGTTGGTATCCAATGTTTGGGATTCTTTTCAGCAAATCGAAATTGATGGTGCCACGAAGGTCGTGTGTAATTTTTGCCAGAAGGAGCTTCGTGGAGATCCAAAGACTAATGGCACGAGCTCATTAAGATACCATACTCGCACTTGCCATAAGAACCCTTTAAACCTTCAAAAGGATGCACAAAGAACAATGCTTGATTTTCAGTGTGCGGATCCACAATCTTTGGTTGAAGGAGAAAGGAAGATGGGTGTCCTACAGACTTGGCGGTTTGACCAAAAGGCTACCCGAAAAGCGTTGGTTCGTATGGTTATCATTGATGAGCTACCCTTTAGATTTGTGAAGCGAGAAGGATTCAAGGGTTTAATGCAAGTAGCGTGTCCAACTTTTTGTATTCCTTCTCGAATCACTGTTGCACGTGATTGTTATCAATTGTATGTGGATGAAGCCGTGAGGATGAAGAAGTTTTTGAAAGCATCAACTCAGCGTGTTTCTCTTATTACAGATATGTGGACATCGAATCAGAACATCAACTATCTTTGCTTGACGGTTCATTTTATTGAAAATCAGTGGAGGTTGCATAAGAGACTTACTGAATTTCGTTCCAATCAGCAGTCACAAAGGGGAAGATATTGGAAGAGTTGTGGAGAAGTGTTTAATTGATTGGGGAATCGAAAATGTGTTCCCTGTGACTGTTGATAATGCCGGTTCGAATAACACGGTTGTGGCGTACTTGAAGGAAAAAATTTTGAGGTGGAAGGGGTGCATTTTTCATGGGAAGTATTTGCACATGAGGTGAATTGCACATATAATCAATCTAGTTGTCAATGACAGGATCAATACAGTGAAAGATTCCATCTCATGTGTAAGAAAAGCAGTTAGGTATGTGAGACAATCTCCTTCCCGGCTATAAAAGTTTAAGGAGCGCATTGCTTGTGAGAAGATAGAGAGCAAGAGTTTGCTATGTTTGGATGTTTGTACCAGATGGAACTCAACATACATGATGTTAGATGCGGCGCTAAAGTTTGAGAAGGCATTTGAGCGATACCAACATGTAGATCCCTTTTTTGCTCCTGAACTTAATTCATCCTATAGTGCTGAGATTGGTCTAGATGAAAATTTACAGATCAACCAAGATTATGTTGTTGGAGTTCCTGAGCACTTTGATTGGGAAAATATTAGAAGATTGACACGTTTTTTGAAGAACTTTTACAATCTCACTACTCGAATTTCGGGATCGAAGTATGTGACTTCTAACATGTTCTTCACAGATATTAGTGAGGTTGTTTGTAAGTTGAAAAATTGGCAGCGAGGGATAGATCCTGGGTTGGTAGAGATGGCTACCAAAATGAAGGCAAAGTATGACAAATATTGGAGAAACATCACGAAAATGAACATGATTATTTACATTGGGGTGGTACTTGATCCTCGATTCAAGCTCGACTACGTACAATTCACTCTACTAGAGGTTTAAGGAGATGAGCTTGTTGACGATGGAATTATGGATAAACAAGGTAGGAACTTGGGAGACAAAGTGAAAAAAGCTCTGTACGAGATGTTTGGGGCTTATGTTAAGTTGAGTAATCCATGTGTAAGTGAGATAAGAAACCAATCCAATGTTTGCATGCTCGATGATGATAATGATGGTGAATTTAGCTTGGTATCAAGGTTTCTGAAGCATAGATCACAATCTGCAAATGAAGACAACAAATGAGAATTGGATAAATACCTTGAAGAGAGCGTTGAGAAAAGTAGCGGTTTTGATATCCTTGGTTGGTGAAAGCCTAACATGCATAGGTATCCCATACTTTCTCAAATGGCTCGGGATGTGCTGGTCGTCCCCATTTCTACCGTTGCTTCGGAGTCTTCTTTTAGCACAAGCGGACGAATTCTAGATGCATTTCGCAGTTCTTTGACTCCACAAGATTGGCTACGAGGATCACAATCTCATTCTCATGCAATTAGAGTCGAAGAAGACCTCGCTGAAATTGAAAAACTTGATGAAGGTAATATTCATTTACATCTTCTGTAAATGCTTTTTTATTCAGTCTTTGAAATCGAGTATGATTTGATTATAGACTAAACTTGTACTCTCATTTTCAGATTTACAGAACTTTTCTCTTGATAGAGAACGTATGGAGATTGCATAAACTCTTAGAAAATTTGGGTTCTAGTTCTTGAGGTAAGTATAGTACATATCTTGCTTGAACATGTCCACAGAGTTTATATTATTTTGATGAATTATTTGAATGATCATTGTGATCTTCTCTTGAGGAGTTGAGGTACTCTTGCTTGACTCTTTGATTATTCTTTTGATATTTACTTGAGATGATTTTGCTTGAATACTTGAAGTATGAATTATTTGAAATTTGAAGTATGAATTGCTTGACTCTTGAGGTAATCTTGCTTGAACTCTTAGAGAGTGGAGTACGAAATGTTTGAATTACCCATGTGAATTTGTAGTCTTCTTTTGAAGTGATATTGCTTGAACTCTTGGAGAATGGAGAATGAAATGTTTGAACAATTCTTGTGAATTGTGATCTTCCATGGGGGTGATTTTAAACTATAGTTATTGGCTATTGGGCTTATGGAAAGATAAAAGTATTTATCAAGCAGAATTCACATGTTAATATGTTTATTTTAATGTGAATTTTTTATGATCTACAGGCTCTTGATGCAAGTTTTTGGCTCCTGCTACACCAAGTGAGACATATAGTCTATAACCGCATTTTGGCATTTTCAAGAGCAATGAATGACAGATCAAAATACTACTTGTCTAATTCCAGCAACATTTTGGGATCTACTTGTCTGTAACCGCATTTTGTTGTAACCTTATTTTATATCTCATATGTTTAAAATGCAAACAGCAGCAACAGGGTTTTTTTAGTTTATTAATTAACCTTGGTGACAAATGCGATTCTTAGTCACCTAAAATATGAAATTTCTTTGATTTTTTTAATTTTTAAGAATGATGCCACTGGTTGAAAATCACTGTTAAAATTTTTATTTCTAAAAAAGCTTACTCTATCAAAGAAATAAGAAATCTACCTCAGGAATCCATTTATTTTCAAATCATTTGGAATAAGTTTTTCACAAATTAAAAGTGGCTAAAGAGTTTAAAAGCCATCAAAATTATTCTTTTCGAAAGTTTTTAATATTTTTTTGGAAATTTTTTGAAAAAGATAAAAATATAAGATGAAAATCTAATCTATTCTAAGGTTATACAAAGACAATAATTCAAGCATGGTCACCAAAAAAATTTAAAAATTTAAAAATCATGTAAAACATGCATGAGCTATGATGCTACTCCCTCCTTTTAAACTTTACTTAGTCTCTTAAGCATGAAAATTTAAAAAAATATGTCACAATGAACGTATGTTAAAACGTAAGTATTAAAGCAATTAGATCGGATAAAAGTTTTACTCCCTTGGGTGATGTTGCCTTCCATGAATCAGCTTCATTCAGCTTGTAATCAAACTAAGTAGCCAGATAAGAAATTCAATAGATAAGAGATAAGTAATTATAAATAGAACATCATCCATAAAATTGAAACACTGAAACATAGAGTTTCTATCAAACACATTGTCCGTAATTTTCATATTCATATCAGAAATGTGGAGATGAAGAAAATACTGGCACTATTGCATACAAGAATCAGCCTCCTAAGTTCAATTCGAAGTTCAAAAATTTGTAGAACAACTTAAAAAGTGATTCAGACACAAGCAGCTGGTTGTTGGCTGACTCAGACGTATTCAATCCATCAGCTCATGTTGTATACAGTACGATAGGACCACGCGCCGAATCATACAACCTACACATTTTTACATGAACGCAGACCAGCCTACTACATCAAAGTGCACTCCTTTGGTAAGTGAACGAAGTTTGATTTATTTTATTAATGATTATTAAACTTTTGTAATTGCATTTTGATGTCTGGACAGAGATACGGTGCTGCGCAGCGTTTTACTGCGAGCACAAAACGACGTCGTTTTGGATAACAGTGCACGTGACGACGTCGTTTTGCTCGCAGCCAAACGCTGCACAGCACCGGATCCGAATCCATGATGTCTTATAATACTGTTGATGACATTAGTGCAATAGTGCAAGACAACCGTCAAGATATTCATAAAACTATTATTCAGTTAATAAGACAGATTATTTTTGTCTTAGAAAAGAGAATGAAACAATAACACATTTTACCTTTTTAGTAAATATCTCAAACATGATAATTCACTCAAACTATTTTTTTTTATAAAACAAGAAATAATCTTAAGACTTCAAGTGATTTAAGAATGTTAACATATTCTGTTATGCCAGTAATTGCTATACAATTTATCTTATGTGGCTCTATTTACTGAAATCAATTATAAAAACCATGATTTATAGTTGGCATTTTTATATTATGATTCTGGTATGATTAAGCGTTTATTTTTCCCCCTTTTTGGGATAAAACCCAAAAGGGGCCCTGAACTATCACCGCTTACCCAATTGCGGTCAGAACTACCACGATTTCCAAAAAGGGTGCGATGAAAAAAAAATTAAACTGATTTTCTAAAATAAAATTTACCATTACATTCTTAACTTAATATTATTACAAGACTTAGATTTGTGTGCAAAAATTACATCGTTTGGTTATCAAAATAAATTATACCATTTTGCGCACATAAAGAAAACGACGTCTTTTGATAACCAAATGATGTAATTTTCGCACACAAATTTAAGTCTTATAATAATATTAGGTTTGTATTGTAATGGTAAATTTTAATTCAAAAAATCAGTTCAATTTTTTTCATTGCACCCTTTTTGGAAATCATGGTAGTTCTGACCGCAATTGGGTAAGCGATGGTAGTTCAGGGCCCCTTTTGGGTTTTTCCCCTTTTTTTAATACAAGTTGCCATTAAAAATATGGATTTAAAATGTGTATTATATTTTCTTTTTTTCATCATCTTTCAAGAAACGACCACACCTCTTTTCTCAAATATAAAAAAAATACAGATTGTTACAAATATTTATGGTGAATTTTTCAAATTAAGTACCGAACTTTTTACTTCTTCAATTTCAGTCCCGAACTTTTTAATTTTACAATTTCATTATTATACACTTAATAGAAAGAAGAAATTAACATGAAATATGAGAATTAGTTTGTAAGTCTAACTATTTAGCTAGAATTTTAAAATTTGCATAAACATATCAGACACAAAATCTATTTTTTTATATAAATTTACAAATTTTAGTAAGTGTATAGTATTGAAATTGAAGAATTAAAAAGTTCGGTACTGAAATTGAATAATTAAAAAGTTCGATACTTAATTTGAAAATGGATGATAGTTCGGAGTATGTTTTTGTAGTTTACCCTTTTATTTATATATCTTGACAGGTAGAAAAAAAATTCTTGTAAAGCTTTTTTTATCATATATTTATCATCATATAAAAATATTATTTTGTGATTGGTCCTGTAAAAAGCATGGCTAGACGATACAAATAATATTTAATTATTGGTTGTCAGATTTGATTGTAGATTCCATTATTTTTATCTATTATACTGACGTTTCAGCATATGCTTCAACTCGCCACTTTAATTCTCTAGCTATAAGAAATGACAGTAGAGAGTCGAAAGCAATCTATATATAAAAATTATATATGAAGGAACAAAGTTAGTCGGAGAAATTTAAATTAATAAAATGTTTATTTTGATTGATTTTAGGGATAAAACCCAAAAGGGGCTCTGAACTACCACCACTTACCCAATTGCGTTCAGAACTACCATGATTTCCAAAAAAGGTACAATGAAAAAAAAATTGGACTGATTTTCTAAATTAAAATTTACCATTAAATTTCAAACCTTATATTATTATAAGACTTAGATTTGTGTGTGAAAATTACATCGTTTGGTTATCAAAATAAATTATATCATTTTGCGCACATAAAAAAAACAATGTCTTTTGATAACCAAATGATGTACTTTTCACACACAAATCTAAGTCTTATAATAATATAAGGTTTGAAATGTAATGGTAAATTTTAATTTAGAAAATCAGTCTAATTTTTTTTATTGCACATTTTTTAGAAATCATGGTAGTTCTGACCGTAATTGGGTAAGCGGTGATAGTTCAGGACCCCTTTTGAATTTTTCCCCTTGATTTTATCCAAGAATCGTTGGTGACTTGGATTTCTAACTTTATTGATCAAGCATATTTAGGTATTATATTTTTAATTACAGATTAAAAGTCAAACTGTAGGACGACAAATTTGTTTTGTCAACTAAAATATTTCATCCGAGTGTTTTTTTTCTTCTACTTAACATATTGTGAATTAGTACTAACCTGATCACAATAACAACCATTTTCTAGCAATTGTAGTTTCTTAAGTTAATTAATTTAGCTGAACTAAAATGAATTACGCATGAAAATTAACATGGATGGAAGGAAGAAAACATTCATCTTACCAATAAAATTTTTTAAATAGTTCAATCGAATTTTACTATATTAAATTGAAATTAAAAGAATTTCTGGACTCAAAACCTATAGTAAATTGGTAAGAGATGATTGCTATCAGTAGGATTGTTTCTCTTTTTTTTTGTGGTCACCCCTTCACTTTAATTGTGTAGTCAGATTTGTTGTGGGTCAGTTTATGCACAACACCAACATATACATGTATATGCGCGTTATCACCAAAACTTGAACATAAGACTTAAGAATTTTAAATTTAAATTTTGTTGAAAGTATAATGTTGGGTATAACTCATATAGCAGAGAAAAGTGCAGGTGTCGGAGTGCAGTGGAGAGAAGTAATTAAGTGAAACAACGAGCACGGATATGAGGTGTGGGGATACGGTACATGGTGATTTAGTAAATTTGTATTTAGAGTTATCATTATAAATATCATGTCACTATAATCTAATTGCGACGACACTTTGAATAATATACATTCACTATTTACTCTATAAGATGTAGGCACTCTGACGAATCTCATGGGTGTTTTGTTGTTATTTTTTATTTAATATCAGAAAGTCTCGACACATAATAAATTTGAATAGAATAAAAACCGGAATGCGGACAAAATTTCAATATACAGGAAGAAGAGTGGGTGTGAAATTGAAAACCAATATATTTCCATATCAAAAAGATAAACTAAAAGAAACATGGAATATATTTGTTGGCCATAGAAACATAGATTAATAGCTAGTAAAGTGCAACAATATTATAGACCATCCATTATAGCTCAATATTCTCATCTCAAGTGTTACTTAGTGTTGCTCCCTTTTTCATGTGCAAAGTGGTAGATGATGATGAAGCATACACACAAATATATTCTTAATTTTTTTATTATCACATTTTTAATTCAAATCTTTATCCCAAATGGAAGCATCTGCTGATAAGAAATGATGTGCCCGAATATCCTCTAAACTTGAACGAGTTTCCGCCTCTTCACATATCCCACGAGCTTGCATTATAGTCGTTGTTAATTCATCATTTGTTATTTACATGTTATACAAATTATAAATAAAATATTGGATTTTCATAATATAATACATATATATGTATAAACTAATTCAAAATTATTGTGATTTTAAATTTTAAACATTTATATGGAGGTAGTTTTAAATATTTTCAATACATAATTTTCATCAATTAAGAAATCGGCTTAATAGGTAAAATGCAGACATAATGTTCACTGAAAAATGAAATTTTCGGTTTTTTTATACTAATCAAACATTCATCATTTTATAATGCTAATCAACCCAAACTTCAATCATTTTATAAATTAAAATTTTAAGCGATTTAATTAGTGATACACATAAATATTATCACTGCTAAGTTAAAATTACTACTTAAATTAGACAAATTGTTGTATATAATTCACTCCCACTCATTTTCAAAAATTCCATTTGATCCCACTCTTCCATTCTTGTCATCTACAAGGATGTGTGTGTTTTAGGATCACAGTATAGCTTATAAATTTCCAAGTGATGTTAATTAATTAATTGTTATAAAAAAATTTATTTAAAAAATATGTTTATTTTTAAATATGTATATTTATTAAATATATTATTAATATATATATATATATAACTTCGTCGAGACGTCCAATGAATTCTTCAGACTAATTTTCATGTAAATAATTAATCGTTAAGCGTTATATCCACCTTATAACACTTATTAGAGCACTGTAGAGGTTGATACAAGATAAATTTTAAAAAAAATTATAGTGAAAACTCAAGTGACTAAAACAATGAAATATTAATATAATATGATGTTGATCATATATGACTTCTGATGATGGCAAATCTGATTTTAGTGGTGTAACGTAATCGTCCAATATGGAATTCATTGTATTGCTACCCATTTTCATCTGTCGGACCCACGAGCATGATGAATGTTGTCGCTAAATTACTGATGCGTCCTCACCAAATATTAGCTGTTCCTTAATTAAGTCTTCCTCGTATTTTACTTTCGACAGCTGCCTATGAACTGTCACTCAATTAAGACATCATGAAGTAAAAATACGTCAACCTCGAGTAGAACATGTATTCAATTGCTGAGATATCGTTTTAAGTAAGGCTGTGTTTGGTTTAAGGTAAATTGAGTGGAAAGGAAAGTTTGAGGGAAAATTGAAAAGAAATGAAATTCTTAAAGGATTTCATCTAATTTTTCTTTGTTTGGTTTCATAAAAAAAATGTTAAGGAAAATTAGTGGGAATTCATTTCATTTTTCATAATCATGGAAAGTTTTATGAAAAATAGGTAGATAAATATTAATATTTTATCATTTCATACATTGAATTGGATGAAATACATTGAATTTGTTTAAAAAATTGTTATTTGTTTAAGATACATTGAACTTGTTTAATATATGTAGAATCACATTTTTCATCTAATTTTCTTTCCCTCTTATTTTCCATATAAACCAAACAATGGATTTTACTAATTTTCCATCAAATTTTCCTTTCCGCCAAATTTTCCCTAAACCAAACACAGCCTAAAGGTGTAGTGATTTTTGAATACAACTCATTCAAGAACGTATATCGTAATACATTCATATTTTATCAAATTAGAAGAACACATCTCAATCACTTACGGCAACTGTGGTGATCGGCGATGGAACTGAAGTTTGTGCTGGAGGCAGGGCTGCAGTGCACAATTAAGCTGTGCATTTTAGACTGAGAAGAAAAGAAATTTGGCGCCTCGTGAAATGGTGTCGTCTACAATGCCTCAAATGCAGTTGGCGCGTGTTTAAACATTGTCGTTTTGTTCCTCTTGCACAAACTTTTTCTTTCTTCTTCTCCTATTCCTTCTCAGCGTATACAAATTTATTCCTTTCCGAATTCATTCTGTAACTTGAGTTCATCAATCGATTCAGAGCTTATTTACTCCTGAGGGCACAATTTCGTCAACACAAATAAAAACAACAAATAAGATAGTTTAAGGGATGAGGGGTACCTCAGTTGGTGAGCACCTCACTTGAGAAGGGTTATAGCTTTCGAATTCGAATTCCCAATGGGAAAGAGGGAACCACTATTGATCCTTTTTTTAAAAAAAAAGAAGAAGATAGTTTACTTTGTGATTTTTATCAATAAGTGTTGGTATAATGGTTAAGTGTGTTGTCTAACAACATCAAGATTTAGAGTCTTGTTGATACTGCATGAGCATAGATATGCTAGTGATACACGTGAGCTAATCTGACGTTACTATTAAAATGAAGAAAGTGTGTGACCCCCGACCACCACATGTTGGCTTTGGTACAGACGCGTGATAAGAAGTATTGATCGAATGAGAGCATGTGTCATTTTCTCGAATGATGATGAAATTATTAAGCAAAAATTTACTTGTTGAAATGTCACACATCTTAGCTAAAAGAAAAAACATTCAGTTTATATTGAATTATAACTTAAAATTTTAATTTTTTTAAATTTCAATGAAAATGTAATTCAATTGAGAAAGATGAAAGTTTAAAATCAACTGGAGTTTTTTTTTGAAATTAGATAAAAAAAATTAATTTGAGCCCAATTAGGTATGGCAAAATTACAAGTAACATCTGGAAATAATTTTTTTTTGAAAACTTTAAAATAAAATAATGATAATCTGAGTTTTTAAAAAGCAATTATACATAAATTTATTAATTTATATTTTATTTTATTTATCACTTTTACAGTTATATAAACTATTAAAAATATATTTTCCACAATTCCAATCTCATTAACTTCACATTGATTTTTCTTTTTCGTGTACACAAAGCTTTTTTCCACTTTTGATTTTCTTTTTCGTGCATACCAAGCTTTTTTCGGTGGGCCCACGTTAATTAAGTAACAGACATCTTCTCGTGTCGCCGCGTCCCACAAGCACCCAAAATTTGCTTTACAATTTACCACAATAACTATTCAATATTTACACTTTTCCCTGCTATAAATACAATCACACCCCCTTCTCTGCGTTTTCATCCTCGCATCTTCATTCACCTTCTTCATCTTCCGCCACCATAAAAAACACTCCAACCAAATCCACCAAAAAAATCCATAAATCGAAGCTTCTTGACAGATAAAACTTCAAAGGCATGAGAACGATCGGAGTCCCAGTCGGCGTGCCGCTGCCCACGGCGGCGCCCGAGCGCCACTCTGCCTGGAAATCCCCGTTGCCGTACCTATTCGGCGGAATGGGAGCCATGATGTTACTAATCGTCACCGCGTTGATCATCCTGCTCTGCTCGTACTGGAAGCGCACCAGTGATTCGGAGAGGGCGGAGCGCGAGCAGTGGGATCTCGAGGCGGCGAATCACGTCGGCGGTGAGGAAGGGTCGAAGAAAGCGGCGTACGCGGAGAAGTTCGTGGTGATCATGGCCGGGGACGAGAAGCCGACGTTTCTGGCGACGCCGAGGTGCTACAGAGGGTATCCAGCCGACGAGGTTAAGAAACAGAGTATGGAGACTGAGGAAGCGGCGGCGAAGGAGAAGAGTGATGACGAAACGACGACGTCGCATGCGGAGCAGGAGGGTTTGGGTACGAACCCAGCTGTGGATTGATGGAAAGATTTGATTTTGAGCCTGATCAGATGTGATTGATTTGATGGGTTGCTTGTGGATTACTATAAAGTTTTGACAGAGAGGGAGAGTGATCGGCTAGTTACTTTGGGCCCCTCTTCCATCTCCTCCAATTTTGCTCGCATAGAATTTCTTCCTAATAAAAACTTAATTATCTTTTAGAAATGAAATTCAGTATAATTTTCAGTGTCTTTTACCATAAAACAAATGTCACATTGTGATGCCATGCCTTCACATTAGGTCGCCATCACAAATTCACAATCAATCCACATAAATTTCATACAAACTTACGTGTCATTACTAGTGATTATTGCGTGGAGAATTGATTATTTTTTTGAAAACTATCCTTTTTTAAGTTTTTATATCAATTCTATCATACCATTCATTTTAATTTCAAATCTACCCACTTGAAGAAAACCGCATTTGTGAACCGCGGTTTTCTTAAAAAAATTACAGTTTCAAACTAAGACAGCCGCGGTTCATAATTATGGTTTTTGTGTATTTAAATCGGTATTTTTATAAAAAATGAAACTGTGGTTTGCAATTGCGGTTTTATTAAGAAAAACTGCGGTTCACAACTGCGATTTTCTTCAAGTATGGTAGATTTGAAATTAAAAAGAATAGAAGTGTAAAATGAATATGGAAACCGATGGAAAGAGTAGTTTTCAAACAAAAAAATCTGGAGAATTGTTATGCGTTGCGTTTAAATGTTAATATTCGTTTGATTACAATTTTTTATTTTCTACCATTTAATGTAACAACTTCTTAATTAATAATCCATGATCCGACTTTTAATAATATATATCATCACATGAAAATTATAGAGAAAAAATATTATCAATATGACATAATTCACAAGTATACATTATGACATTCATATAAAGTTTGTATAAAAGTAGTACCATTATTAAAATTCAAATACGGTACATTTATACAAAAAATAGTGACATAAAAATAATTAAGTTAAAAAAATTGTATTTTATTACATATATTGCCTCACTGTCTGTCATTTTTTGTCATTATATATCATTCATTTAATACCTTATAAATGAAATAAGAGAAAATATTCACACAACACTGTAAGTATCACCTGACGATATAAAATTGAAGCAAAAATATTTTTATTAGAAAATTGATAAAATACAAAAATGACTTGTTGAAAAAATGGAAGTTGAATTTGGGCACAAAAAGTAAAGTTTGTGTTGAGAACTTTAGCACGACATAAATGTTGGTTTGGCTGCTACAAGGAGTTTAATATTATAATATTGATTGGAGAGGATTTAAAGATGCTAAGCAGCCAATGAGGCGTTATTTAAATGGTGTGTGTCGTTTGATTCCTCCACCCAAATTGTGGGCCGTCGGAAAGTGGCCGACGGTGGATGCGGAGAAGAGGCGGAGTGTAAAGAGAGAGAGAGAGAGATTCATTCGTCAGCCACGTGTTGGAAATAAGTTGTGGCGTCGGGTAGCCGCGGACGCATTAAAGAGGTGATTGATTAATGGAGAAGAGACAAAATGAGTGAGTTGTTTCCCGATTTCCGAGACGGTGAATAAACTGAGCATATGCTTTCGTCATTCGTACGGATAGAAGCTCAGAGGCCCGATAGTTGACCCGCAACGGCCCAGACAGTAAATCTCGTGAGCCTCATTTTTCTTAGGGCCTGTTTTTTTTTTTTTTTGGGGGTGCAAATTTAGAATGTAAATTGACGGGAGAAAATAATCAGATTTTTTTTAAAAAATAAAAAAATTGTTTTCATAGTTTTCTGTCATTTTCATCATACATCCCAATTAATTTGTTGAGAAAAAAATGATATTTCATATAAATTAGGTAAAGAATCAATTTTAAAAAAAAATAGATTTCTTACTTTTTTTATGTAGGGATTATAAGGTTATAGTGTTTTAAGACGTTAGATTTATAAACGTTTATGGTGTGTTTGGTTTAGGGAAAATTTGGTGGAAGAAAAATTTGATGAAAAATTAGTAAAATTCAGTATTTGGTTTAGATGGAAAATATGAGGGAAGAAAATTAGGTGGAAAATTGGATGGAAAATGTGTTTCTTATGTCTAACAAATCAATCCAATCAAATTCAATATATCTCAAACAAATAACTATTTTTTGAATAAATTCAATGTATTTCATTAAATTCAATGTATGAGGTGATGAAAGATTGATATTTTATCTACATTTTTTTCATAAAATTTTTCATGATAATAGAAAATGAAATGGATTCCTTGGTATTTTTTTGACATTTTTCTTATAAAACCAATGAAAGAAAAATTAGATGGAATCCTTCAAGAATTTCATTTTCTTTCAATTTTTTCTTTCTACCAAATTTTCCTTAAACATAACACAACCTTAGGATTTTCAAATTTTAGGGTTTATTGTTTGTTAAGATTTAAAAGTTCCAGGGTTTAATTATAGGACTATGTTCTAGAAATTCATTTTTGCTGCTTTTTAAAAACAACAAAATATAATAATTAGCTTAAAATGTATTACATTTTTTTAAAATAAAAGATAAAGACACAGTAAAAATAATAAAAAATAAAGGAAAGAATGCAGTTTTTTTAAATCAAATAATTAGACATGACTTAAGATGATTACTAAAAATAGTTAGAAGATACAAGGTACTCGTCGACCCGACGGTTTGGTTCGAGAAAAATTAAAAACCGAACCAAATTATTAGTCATCTCTTTTTAAAATATGAAACTGTTACCAAACCACTAACATTTCAAATCGGACCGAAACGACCTATTTCAAACCGAATGATTTTTTAAAATTTGAAACCGAACCGAACCACTAACATTTCGAACCGAACCGAACCACTCGGGAGCGTCGTACGGACGGACGGACAGACTCTATTCTTTTATAGTATTAGAAATGGGGTTACCTTACATATAAGGGATCAGGCAAAATAGAATTTTGTTTCCTTTTTTAATTTTAGGTTTTACGAAATTTAGGGCATGATCCTAAATACCCTTATAATCTTAAAGTCTAAAAAATTAAACATGAAACCCAAAAACCCAAAAAATTAAAAATTCTAAAATCATTAAATCCTAAAATGTGAACTCTAAAACCCCATAACTCAAAAATATCATACCCTTAAACTCTTAGCCATCTAAATTGATTTAGCATATGGGTGTGTAGATGCATGCAGGTGTAGGTCTGGGCGTCAACTGTATTTGGAATGAAAGATTTGATGCAATGTGATTTCACTATGAAATCCATTTTATTATCTCTTATTTGATTAGGTGTGAAAAATGATGAAAAAATGCTAAAACATTATTTATTTTAAACAAATTTTCCTTCTTATTTTTCATCTAATTTTTCTACAAACTTTACTTCTCATTGTCTTACATATTTTCCTTCTTATTTCTACCAAATTTTTCCTAAACCAAACACAGCTTCAGCCTACAAATATGATACAATCAAGTTCAATGTATGTGAAATGAATAACCAATTTTTTCCATCAGTTCAATGCATCCGACAAAGTTCTTCTAACAACTGGATTATTGAGCTTGAGCCTGTGAGCCGAACCCAATGAAACATTATTCATGTATCCATTTTGTTTATCCGATTCAGTCGCGAGTTAAACCGGATCATATCCAGACCAAATCAAATTCGACTTTTACTCAATTAATATTTGGCACTTGATCATGTGCGATCCTACAAATTTATTTTTAGCTAGCCTTGGACTAAAACTTATTGATCATAAGAGATTTTTAGTAAGGCATTATAATCCATAATTAAGAATAAACTGATTCTCAAGATAGCAAAAATCTTTCTCACTTTGACTCTATAACTAATTAATTGATAGACACTAACACATTCTCGCTGTGATGTAGCCACTGGATGGATAGTGGGATAGCTGTCCACCCAGGTTCAGACTAAACAGTTCAAAATTTAGTGTAAAACAATATATTTTTAATTTTTGTACCCCCAATTAAGCTTGAAAATATCATATTTCTTTTTTTTTGTACCCCAGCCAGATTAAAAAAAATTGTACTCCAAAGTAAAATTTTTAATTCCGCCACTGCATTCTGGTATCAAAACTCAAATATGGCATGACATAGTTCTTTATCATGTCCTTTAGGGGAAAAACCCAAAAGGGTCCTAACTATCACGTCCTACTCAATTGCGGTCAGAACTACCGCGTTTTCCAAATAAGGGACAAACCGTTAAATTTTTGACGGAAATGTTAACTCTATTACTGTAAATGAAACACCGTCAACTATCGTTACCCATCGTCTCCTCTCTTCCGAACCAGCAGGCTCACCACCGACCAGCGCCGCGCCCAACTCCATGTCCAGACACCCACCCGCGCCGCGCCCAACTCCGACCCCGCCCTCGACTTCCAGCTCCACCATGTTGGGAATCACCCACACAAATGTCAATCTGGATTTCCGAACCACGCGGCATAAGCCCGGATCCGGAACACCATAAAACCAATTTCATGGCTTTAGCGGTAATCCGAATTACCAGATACAGATCTGGATCTGGATTACCTATTTCTTACTTTGATTGTTCTCAATCCAGATCAGAGATATAGATCTGGATCTGAATTGAGAAATACTCAAAAGAAAAACGACTACGGAAATAAACTGTAATGTTGAATTACCTTGTTCAGTCGTCTCGCTTCTTCGTGCGGCAGGTGACGCACCTCTAACGGTATCCACACACAAGTGCGGGATACCACGTCTAGCTGGAGTACTAGCTCCCTTCCGGATAAAACCCTAATCTCACTCACTAGTGTTTCCGTTATCGTATAACGAGAATTGTGTGTTTCAAATAGAAACCCTAGGCTTCTATTTATAGTGAGTTACGAGCTTCGCCCTGCGGGCTAAGCCCATCAGCTGAGTTACCGGGCCTGCGTTGTGGGTCAGACCCAGTGGGTATTATCCATGGGTCAAACCCATGGATTAACCCAGCTGTTTTATCCAAATCAGACATGGGTTGAACCGAATCATATTCGGACCGAATCTTATTCGATTTACATTCAACTTAATATCCCATACTTGCTTGTGTGCGATCCTTTAGGTTTATTCCTATTCAGCCATGGGTTGGAGCCCATTAATCATAAGTGGCCTCTAGTAAGACGTTATGATTCCTGATTAAGAATAAAGTGGTTCGAGACAACCAAACCTTTAGTCAATACGAGTCAATTCAACTGGTTTAATGGGCAGACTCCAACACACCACAGCGTCGAGGACCTCCCCTTTGGAAATCTCAAATCCTCATCGACGTCGATCAAATTCGCTCCCGGAGAGCTCGCCGGCCGCTCATTTTTTGTCATTATTATCATTGGTGAGCAGCAATTTATACCGTTGTTGATGTGGTTGTCTCGATTGATTATGAGATGATTGAGTTTGTCGGTTTAGGTTGTACGGCTCGTTCGTCTATATTTGATGTCAGATCGATTTGTTTTGTACAGATTTATATGGTGTTATTGAGTTTGGATTTGTTTGGTTTTGATGCGTGTTCTCTGCTGCATTGTGTAATTTGGTTGATTGGGTTACGGTGTGCAGGGCTGCATTTTGGATTGTTTTGTGAAGAAGGGTAGGAGCCAAGCTAGGGTTTGGAGCTCAAAATCAGTGAAGGTGTCTCTGTGCATAATTGGGTATGTTGAGCAGATGGAGTTTGGGAAATTGGAAGTCTGTGGAAGGTGGTGCGGGCGGCTTGTCGGTCATGTAAAGCTTCGAGCTTTGGGGTCTGGCAATGGCAGATTGCACAGCGCCGAGAACACGACAGATGTGAATTCAGGAGGTAGCAGCTCATTGACCTCTTCTAGTAGTATTCCGGCGCATAGTTTCGAGGAGTTTGAGAGCAATAATAGTTTGAGGTGAATGGGCTGGAAGTCGAGGGCGAGGTCGGAGTTAGGCGCGACGCGGGTCGGAGTTGGGCGCAGCGCGGGCGGACATGGAAGTTTCCGACGAAGTATGACGCGGCGAGGAGGATCGGTTAACGGTGTTTAAATTAACTAACAGAGCTGACGGTTTGCCCTAGTTCTGACCGCAATTGGGTAGGACGCAGTAGTTCAGAGCCCCTTTTGGGTTTTTCCCCTGTCCTTTATGTTCCCATTGTTCATTTCAAGCATATATCTGTATCTCAGTTCCTTGCTAAAACACAAAATACACTCACTTTTGTTTCTATTTTTTGCGTTGTTTAGGACTTTGTCATCAAGAGGAAGCACTTGATTGGTATTTGATAATAAGATTAAACAACTCTATCATCATCTTCGCGAGAAGACTAAGCCATTCCACTCTTCTCCTCTTATATTCAGTACAGCAAACAATTCATTTCTTTGGCAGGTTAAGCTCGTTCATGCACCCTTATTAACTATTCTTCATCCTATTCCTCAACTAAACATTATCGAATCTCATCAACTTAGATTTGTGATGTCTGTCAACTAGCTAAGCAAATTAGAACTACATTTCTCTCCGGTTTTACCAAATCTTCTTATGTGTTTGAACTCATTCGTTGCGATGTTTGGGGCCCCAATAAAATTCAAACATACAATGATTTTTCTAATTTCTCACTACTCTTGACGATTTTAATAATACATGTACATGGGTTTATCTCTTGCCCAATAAGTCTCAAGGGCCTAGTATCTTAGCTCAATTTCTTGCTTATGCAGTTACACAATTCTCTACTAAAGTGATAAACATTGAGATCATATAATGAATTTGAGTTCTTGAATCATGCAGTTTTCCATCTCCTTTCTGTTAATGGTGTTGTTCATCATACAAGATTTCAAGTTGTATTGTAACTCCAACAAAATGGGAAGTTGAGAGGAAACATAGGTACATTCTTGTACTTGCAAGATTATTGAGGTTTCAAACTAATCTTCCTCTACTCTTTTCGGGGAGAGTGTGCTTAGAGCAGTGTATTTACTTAGTAGGTTGCCTACAAACGGTTTAAGTCTTAAAACTCCTTTCGAAG
>NQLW01000098.1:1648107-1659369 GCA_002312845.1 Kalanchoe fedtschenkoi
CCAGCAGTTCGTTTACAGACAAAGAAATGAAGAGCGTGACCACACTGAGTAAATTAGTATGGATGCAAAGGTCTTAACTAACATTGTTTCTCCAAACATCACAGCCATACGTGAAGGGACCCGATAACAGACAAATCTAAACTAAGAAACTTGTCAAGTGTATACACCTGTGCCAACTATGATGATGATACAAGGCAGTTGACGTGTGTATTCTCATGTAAAAAAGGTACAGATAAAATCAGTAGTCTTTCCGCTCTTCCACTGTGTGACGATTAGCAGCCCATTTTTGTGTGATTCATGATGAGTGGAAAATGCGACTTAAAAGAAGAGTCACATGTAGATCTCAAGATGTCTTGGATGAAGCAGCCTGGCAAGCCATGAAGCGGACAACAACACAGGTAATGTTATCGGCACTACCTCTTTGGTAGGCTTCCTGAGTCAACCTCTTCGCCGCTTGTTCTGGGTCCTGGATGGGTTTGATCATTGCTACAGCTTCCTGATCAGAAAGATGCACGATACAATTCAGAATGTAAATGTTTCAAGAAGATTAACGTATTTAAGGTATGGTAGCCAAACGCTTTCCTGATGGCCCAAACACTTTCCTGATGGGCGCTTGTTATGAAAGATAAAGAGGATTTGGAACTAACAATAGATGTGGAAACCCAGACCGACCTCGTTAGAGACAACATCCCAAAGTCCATCGCTTGCAATGATAAGGAATTCGAGGGAGCTATCCACCTTTTCCTCCTAAAGATTCCATGAAAAAGTTGATGGCAGTTAGTTCTTATTTGTGATTGAATGTATTGTGAACATGAATGAAGGCCCAAAAAGAGTATACATATTTTATCAGCTGGAAAATATATGGATACAAAATGAAATCAACCTGAATTGCAGGGTCTGCAACAACATATTGTTTCAACAGCTTGTCACCAAAGGCACGAGAAACAGCCAAGACACCTCCGACTCTCCATGTTCCTGTTGACGAGAAGTATAGAGTGGATGATTAGCCAACGGATCTAGAAATAATGAGTTTAGGAATAAATTCAGTCCCGCTAGTAGGATAGAACCATGTGATGAGCTTACCAGCCCACACAACGAAGCCGCCAGCGTCCTCTATCCGTTGCCTCTCATCTTCATGATCAGGTTTATGGTCTCGAGAAACAGCGACAGCTGAACAAAAAGAGTACTCAGAATATTTTCTAAAGAACAAACAAACAACTGAACATACAGGTTTCAAACTATCTGTTAAAATATAAGTGAACTTCGCCAATCAGGATCCTAACTCAAACCCTTAAGTAGCTGGTATATCTTGAGACGTATCAACAATATATAATCTTTTTTCATATCTATTATCAGCTCAAAAGGTATCAAGAAATTCAATGACCCATAACGAATGAATACCCCCCCGGAATAAATGTCTGCCTTTTACCTTTGCCATTCTTGCACATAACAACCCTGGAGTCCCCAACATTTGCAACCAGCAATCGATCACCCACTAGTACGGCAGTGGATGCAGTTGACCCAGCATCTCTGTTCTGATTTTTATCAGAATCCAAGAACTCTGAGTCTGTGTTGTTGTATGCATCAGCTGCAGATCGTGAGACAAAAATGAAAAGCATTTTTAACCAATGAATGAGCACTCTCAAATATGAACATATCAAGACACAATCACATAGACAGAGGTCGGAAACATACCTATTGCCAGCTTAGTGTCAGATTTGAATTTGGGATGCTTTACCAAGTTGCTAAATAGATTCTGTTTCACATATTCTGCTGCTCTTGCACCACCATGCCCTGCAGAAATATCATGAAACATAAAAATATGCCTGACACGACCACACCAACACAGATTCCGCCCATCAGCATGCATAAAATCACTTACAAGATAAATGAATCCCTTACCATCAAAAACTCCAAATAGACCAATAATTTCCCCATCAACTCCATCGATTCTTGTTTCGTAAAAATCCTCCATAGATGATCTTTTGCCAACGGAACTTGCATATCCATAGCTGAACTTCCCATTCTCACTGCGTAAAAGCACCACAAATCACGTTAATCAGCCCAATCCTTGTACCATAGAGCACACAAAAACATTACTACAGCTCACAGAGAGCTTGCTTTTCATCAAAACTTCTTATTGGTACTGTAGCTAGAACAAAAAAAATTAACAAAAATGATAAATCACAAGACGAACTAAGCCTATAACAAAGTCACCGGAAGGAAGAAGCTCCTGTTTCACACCTCCTCAAGAATCAGTTGGCACAACAACCAGAAAATGTCAAGAAGGAAATCGTTCCCAACTAGGTTAATCATCTAACATATATAACAAACAGGTCAAAGAATATTCCAAATTCACCATTTCAAATTCAAAAACATGAATAACAAAGCATCACGCGCTCTAAAATCAGATCCAAAAAAATTAAAATAGACATATGAACCCAGAAATCTGAAAACAACAATTCATACCAGACGTACAACTCATCAAATTAAAGCAACAAATTGAGAAAGAAGGGAAGTAATTAACCTGAGTCCACCGCCGGTGACCGGCTTCTCATCGACATGAGCCTGGCTAGATGACCCGAATACGGAGCTCAAAATCTCCATATTGTTTTTATTACTTCCGCTATTACTGCTGATCTCGCCTCTGCTCTCCTTCATATCTCCACCAAAAGAAATTCCAAAAAAAAAAATCAACACCACGACCTCGAAATCTCACAACAAACACCAATCCACACCCAACCGAAAATCAAACCATCCACCAATCAGACTCCAGCCCTAACAAATTTCTACAAAAATAAACTGATCAATCAATCGATCCGTGAAAATGAACAGCGATCGATCCGTGAAAAGCTGCCTGACAGGAAGAGGAAGGGTGGAATGCGCGCGGAGAATTTGCGAAGCGAGAGGTTCAGAATTTGCGTGCTAATTTAGGGGCTAAGATCTCCATTGATGCCGAAAGGTGTGACTTCTTCTTCTTCTTCCTAATCGAAATAAATCATTTTTCAGAAAGGTGGTTTAACTTTATTTTATTTACAGATAAGGATATAGAATTTGTGAAGTGTTACGCGCAATGGGATAAGCTACTGGTGGGTCTATTCACGGATTTGAAGACGTGGCATTCATGCAAAAGCATTTTGGTCAAACCGATTTTGAAACCGTCAACGTATAATTAATTTTGCCGCCCTCTGTCCACTTGAGCCAATCAGAGGACAGCACCTGTCGTATTGCATTTACATTATAGGGAAGATTCGTGATTGAAATTGCACATTCATGTTTTATATGTTCATTTATATTATTGCAGGTGACTTTTTAGGAATACTCATTTCTCTTTTACATGTCACTTAATTGAAATTTTTTGTCTATTCACTTAACAATTTTTAATCATATTTAATATCAACAACTATCTTAAACTGTCAAACATTAATCACTTCATTATTATATTCAATAAAAAATACATTCTCCACCAGTAATCATCTACCAATTTTACTTTTTGCACGATTTTTTTTATAAAAATATCAACTACTCATTCATTAAATTTATTCAACTGTTAGCATTAACTTCACCTTAATTTACATGTAACAGAGGAAGTAATCAAATCTATATATATGGATGAATACAGTTCTCTAGAACGGAAACAAGAAACACCATAACTAATACTCCCTCTGTCCTCTTTTACATGTCACTTAACTGAATTTTTTTGTCCACTTTTACTTGTCACTTACCAATTTTCAATGCTTATTTAATATCAACAACTACCTTAAAATGTCAAACATTAATCACTTCATTATCATAATCAATAAAGTATACATTCCTCACCAATAATCATCTACCAATTTTACTTTTTGCACGAACTTTTTCAAAAAATTGTTAACCACCTACATATTAAATTTGTTCAACCGCTAGCATTAACTTCACCTTAATCTACTCAAATTAACCGTAAACGACATGTATTAGAGGACGGAGGGAGTACTATAATATAGAGAAAAAATCTAAAAAGATCTTTAATTATCACTGTTTACCCAATTGCGTTCAGATCTATCATGATTTCTAAAAAGGGTGCGTTGAAAAAAAGTTAGACTGATTTTCTAAAATAAAATTCATCATTACATTCCAAAACTAATATTATTATGAGATTTAGATTTGTGTATGAAAATTATATCGTTTGGTTATCAAAAGACATCATTTTCTTTATGTGTGCAAAACGATATAGTTTATTTTGATAACCAAACGACGTAATTCTTGCACACAAATCTAAGTATTGTAATAATATTAGTTTAGGAATGTAATGATAAATTTTATTTTAGAAAATTAATCTAATTTTTTTTCATCGCACCTTTTTTTGAAAATCGTGATAGTTCTGACCGCAATTAGATAACTGGTGGTAGTTTAGGTCCCCTTTTAGGTTTTATCCCAATAATATAAAATGGATTATGATCTCAAACAATCAAGTTATTTAAAAAAAATCAAAATTATGTAATTTTAATTTTTAATTGTCAATCATCTGTCATGCGTCTCTTACAAATTGAATGGTTTTATTAAAATCAAAACTATGCTTTTTTTACTCTTAAAATAGCTTGTTTTACACTAAAATCCTCCAATTTCGATTAACATTAAATTTACTTAGCATTACTAGATTAAAACTCAAATAAAATTAGATAATTTTAAATAGTACAGTATCTATTAACTCACTGCTGTCGCATATCAACTAAAATATTAATAATTATTATTAATTAATTCAAGAAACAGTTCGGTAGTGGTCACTGAAAATTAAAATTTTATCGTTTTTGCTTAATTATTTTTGGTTTGACATTAAAATATATAAATATTTTTTTCAAATTAACTTTTTTTTTCTAAACCATTTATCAAATGTTTTTCATGAAAATCGTAATTATAAACCAAGTTTCAATACATGTGCCGTTGTTGATGTGGATAATACGAACACAAATGACAATTCACAGATACAGTTTCTGTGAGAAAACTGCACTGCCACTGCGATTTAAAGAGGGGGCAAACCGTTTTTACAAATCATATTTTTCATCAGGAGACTGCACTTTTAAACCTCAATTATTTTGAAAGTTAATTTTTTTTAAAAAAGATTATATTAAATGTAAATTACAATGTACACACCTGATCACTAGAAAATTCAAATTTTAATCTTGAAAATTGTTAGAATTCACCATCACTTGATGACTTTTTTATATATTTTTTTTTTCAAAATAACAAATATGTAGCCATCAAAACTCATACAAATTCTTCAACATCAACATATGCAAAATGGCAGCAAAAGTCACACTCGAAGCGCACACAAAATGATTAATCAATGAGCTCAAACTCGAAATCACCCCAGCCTGGCAGCAGCAAAATAACAGCAGAAAACCAAACCAAAACATAGCTCTCAATACATCACACAAAACATAAAATTCAACTACACCAAAAATATGAAGCACCAATTTCAAATCGTTGCTATTAATTTTATCTTTTCTGATAACTTAAACAAACACTTAAGAATAGTTTAGGCCCTTGTGTGGATCTTTTACAAATTGATTTTTTAAATATAAAGCTCCAATTTAAAATTGTAGCTATTATTTTTGTCTAAAAATTTTTTTGGCTAAGCAATGGCAATCCGTTCGATGAGTTTCACTCACAATAACCATAACATGAGCCGCTAGTGCAGTTCATTTTTGTTTAGTCAATAAAAAAATCTGATCTAAAACAGTTGATTTCTCCATGACAATACAGTAACACAGTCACATACTCCAATTTCAATGACGCAGAGAACAGAGAACAAAAATGCCCTGGGCTCAAAATACACCCATTCAACGCACACCTCATATGACTTAAGTTCTTAATTGACACGGTTGCCAATGGTTTGATATAAAGATTTGAGCTGGCTATTCCACTTCTCCACGGCCGCATACTTCTTCATTCCCTTAGATCTGCGAAGCAGAGAACATGGCTGTTAACAGAATCAATTTGGTTGATGCTACAGAAACAAAACTAAAGGAAAACGACAGTCGGACCTGTCAGTAAGCTCTAGCAGCCGATTCACTTGATCAATGTGACCATGTATCCTATTGTCCAATATTAATGATACCAACAGCTGCTCTACATCTTGCTCAGGCACATTGAGTTCCTATGGAACATTAAAAATGGAGGACAAATAGAAAAAAAATCAGTCCAGATGCCATGTCACTGGTTAACAAATGTAGAAGTCTGTACAAAACATATTTGTATATCAAATTATTTACCTTTGATATAAATGGAATTCGTATCCTAGTGTAAGGTTTGATGAGTTTCAGCAGAACCTGTGTTCTAATGCCCTTTAAGAGATCCTCAATATAGTTTCTGATAAATGGATCATCCATTATCGTCTTCCTGTTGCTCTGGAACAACAATGTTGACGTTTTATGCGAGACTAGAAAGAAGCTGAATGCTACGCATTAAGCTTAAGAAAGAAAGGGTACCTTGAGGATCTTTTCGAACTCGAATATCTCGTTCCTCTGATATGCTGCTATTAGGTTTGTCATTGCTAAAATTTCAGGATCATTTTTGTACCTGACATTGTGGGTTGTGAATAAAAATGGAAAGAAACATACGAAGGAAACCACACAGCTTAGCCAAATAAAGTGAAAACAATCTTACGGCTTTGCCTCCTGACCATCAAATGGATTAACCTCAGACTCCATTAGCATGTTCGCAAGCACAAGGTATCTGTCAAAAAATGCATAATTGTGAATGATGTGTGGAGGGTAGATTGCCCTTGATCATCATTATCTCGTCATAATAAAACAGAACATATCACATGTAAAATTAGTTAAGAACATGTAAAGAGAATCGAATGATGAAAAAATAAGAAACAAAAAGACCCAACGCATCTGTATAACTGCAAAAATGACCAAATGAAATAACCCTATTATTTTTTGATGAAAGGTATGTATACAAACATCAGACATGTGCATCTTCATGAATTACTTCTTCAAGATTAATAAAGTTTATAAGGAAAGTGCAATGATCACGAGATACTAGACACACAAATAAGCATACTTCAGGCATTGAATATGAAAATTCTACTCTTACAGAGAAACATCAAAACATGTGCATTCTTCAGAATTCACAAAATTTAGAAGGAAAGTTCAATGATCATAAGATACTAATCACAGAAGGAAGACATACTTCAAGCATTGAATACGGCGATGGTTGCCAGCCTCATCGTAGTTCTTAAATGCATCAAAGAAATCTGTAGCTGCTTCTGCCCACTGGCGCTCTGCCATATGCATTTTCCCACCACATTCGTGTATTATTCCCATTATACGTGGATGGGGTATTGCTGATTTGATTGTTAAAGCTTTCTGGTAAAGTTGCTATAACAAGGCGCAGCAATATTCAAAAGACATTTCAGTTTACTGGTAAATGAAAAGAAATCCATAAAACTGAATATTCTGATCCTGCAATTCATCCAAATGGTACTGTTGGAACATGACAGTCGAATAAAAACTGAGTCCATCATCTAATCCACAGTCAGCAGTAGCCTGATGTGATCTTCTGATAAAATATCATAATACTTGTCAACCCAATTAGAACAAAAATTATTTTATCCAATTAATTTCAACGATAGTTGCAGGGGCTGTTCCACATAATATGTCTGCACAGTATAAGCTACAAATCAGCATCCTTATTTACCAAACAGATAAACTTGTGTCAAGAAAATCACCCACCCACCTTAAGCTTCTTGTTGTTTTTTGTTTCAGTATACATTTGGATTTCAATAGCATACACCTCTAAAAGCTGAGTTCCTTTCTTTTGGTCATCTGTCCCATCTTCCCTTCGACAGGATTTGTGAAGTTCCTTTAGTATCTGAACTCATTAAAACAAACAAAAGGCATCACAAAGTACCAACTCTATAGGTGCATGGAAAACTGAAATTCATAAGCGGGCGGAAAAGAGTACGAAGGTAGACAGAACCAATACCTTGCTCATCCGCCCATACTCACCCATGTCGAACCAAATTTTGCAGAGTTTTAGATTTGTCTTAAACCACAGTCTCTGTTAAACAATCATGAAGTATATTAAGTGTTCATAAAAATTATTTTATGACATACATCAGAGGGTAACAAACCTCATTTTTTGCCTCCTCAAGTGCTTTGAGTGTGGTTTGGTAAAATTCTTGTAGCAGCTCAAAATTCTGGCTAGCCGATCCGGAAACGAAATCCATGATATTGTTTATACACTTTTCACTATAATTTCGGGTAACTGCTGATTTGATGTATGTCAACATTGTTCTGTAGGAGTCCATCATCTCTGTGTACTTCCCTAGTCGATAATATAGTTTGACTGTCTGTTTTAGAGCTTTGAACCCCCTTATGAAACAAAAATGAGACATAAGATGAAAGATAGAGATATGCGAATCAAAAGTTAATATCAAGTAAATGTCACACACATTACTGTCTCATATTGGATTGAGTTGACCAATTATAATCCCAAATGGGATTGGTGTAATATGTACAGAGAACTCAAATGGGGCCAGATCAACAACTGAAGACAAACCGAGAGCTAGAAGATAAAGGATACTGGAAGAAGAAAGAAAAATGTGCTACCTACCTAGTAAATTTATTTGGAGTGCCAAGTAACCAAATATGATTTGAGAATGACATTAAGATGATGATTGGTAAAAATTCCAGCTGGCGTTCTGATATGTCTATTTGGCATACTTTAACACCATTGATAGATGTCAAACGGATATGCATGCCAGAAACGTAAAAAGGTGCTGATGGATAACCCATTTCAGGTAGACAAAAATGAATGGAACCAATTTTGTATATAATAAACGGTCAGTGAATACTGAATAAAGTTAAGCCGTGTGTTTCTAACTGAGATCTATTTAAAGAACAAACTTCAAACAACATAAAAAAATCTGAGAGTGAGTATGGAGGTGTAACAATGAAGTTTAAATTTGTACCCTCAAAATTACATAAGAATCTAGATTTAGGATACTTACCACTCGGCCTTTTCAGGTTCCATCTGAACAACCTCAGCGAAACCAGCAAGTGCTGCTTCTGGATCGGTTTCAACCAAGCCTACATAAGTCAGGGTGAAGTAATTCAGTAGCTTAAAGCAAGACATGAGAAGTGGATGGGTTAATAGCCGGAGAATAGAGTCCAAGTCAAAAATCAGTGTGTAAAACAGCATAGATGCGGAAACTGGAAAGTACACCACATGGCAATGATATTTATGCTGACAATGATGAAGAAACATTCACCTTTGGAATTGTAGTACTGGTTCTCAATATCAACATCCTGCTCTTCAGGCTCTTCATCGGAATACTCAAATCCATAGTCTTCCATATCTGCATCTACAGAACAATTGCAAACATCGAAATGTAAGACAGGCCAACGAGTATTGTCGTGTGGGAACTCGACTCAGCACGGGCCGGGAAACCAATAGGCATATCGACGAGACACAGACGAACTGCGGAAATCGATCGGATAGGTGAGAAACTAACCGGAAGCCATGGTTAAAAAAGGAGCTGAGCTGAGCTGATGATGCGTCGACGAAACCACCAGGCTCAGCCTCGTCTAGCTTTGCCTTAGGGCTTGATGTGAAAATTGTACTAATTCAGTATTGAAGACAGACCAGACGATTCATGAAACTCACCGTATAAACTTAGACGGATGATAACAGAATATGTAATTTCATACAGTTTTTAAAAATATTAATAATTATTTGTAATGGTAAAGTTATTTTTTTAAAACTATCCATTTTTTTATAAATAGAGTGATAATTTAATTTAAAAATAAATTAAAAAAACATAGCTTCATGCTCTTATATAAATAATTAACTTGTGATTTTATCTTATAGATATTTTTTGTAATTATAAATAAATAATATTTTAAAATTACAGTGTCATACATTAATTTATGGGGAAAGAGACTCTTTTTGTCAATAGCTTTTCTACATTAGCGGATGAAAAGTCTAAAATGTTTTTTTTTATTTTGTACAAATTATTGAAACAGAGGTCTATTAGTCATTATAAATAAAATAATAAATATCAGGGGTAACTTAGTCTTTTTGAAATTATTCATTTACTTCTTTTTTTTATTTCGTACATGGATAATGACAAATATATTCATACTTTAATAATTTATACAAAATAAAAAGTAAGGGAATTTTAAACTTTTCACTTGTTAATGTAGAAAAGTTCTCTCCTGTGACAAGGAGAGTCCTTTACCCTTAATTTATTCATTTTCCTAATGATTAAACTAATTAAAATTAATAATTTTATTTATTATATAATTATATCTTAAATCAAATTATATTGTAGTTTCTTCAGGAATATAAATAAATTATTAGTTTTAATTAAAGTTATAACTAACTAACTAATAAAGTTATTAGCTTTAATTATTTTTTTAATTAGTAATAAATAAACAAACTAGTGCAAATTGCCTAGTTTTGAAACATATTTATTATAAAAAAAAACTACAGCACGAAATTATAAATAAATTATTTATATAAAAGTCTGAAATTATGTTTTTGTTTTTTGGAATTATAAGATTTGATAGTAAGGATTGTAATTTGTAAAAATAAGATATTACAAAACTTTTTTTATAATTATTGTAAAAATTATTAATACTTACTGTATTCTATTTTCAAAAATCTATTTCACAAAAATATAAAAGTTGTGGGCCGGCTACGATTGCTAATCAACTTCATTTAATTATGGACCGCCATCCAAAGTCCCAAAAGTTGCAACCTGGTTTAGACAGCTGAGATTGGTTATAATCATATTGGGCCTCGAATCTTCGGCCCAATTGTAACCGCTGGGTTACAGAAGGTGCTGGAAGAAGAAACTCGAAGAAGCTCCTGGAGTCTCCGTCATTCTGAGAGGAGGGTGGGGAAGTTCCAGCTTCCGGAGGATGCGAATGTGGATAAGATATCGCCCGTGTGTAAGGATGGGGTGCTGACCGTGAGGGTGGAGAAGCTGCCGCCGCCGGAGCCCAAGAAGCCCAAGACGGTCGAGGTTCAGATTGCCTGAGAGGAGCAAGTAAAGAAGCGTCTAAGTATTAAGTGTGTTTATATTCATTATATGTCATTAATACACTTAATAAAAATAATGTGAAAATATAATTACATATCATTTTAATTTATACATTTTATTTTAATTCGTATTAATTAAATAAATATTTAATTATAACTGAACTCAATCATTAACAACACACTTTGACACCTAATTCCCAGCCCCCTCCTCCACTCGGATCCGCTCCA
>NQLW01000098.1:1659554-1710098 GCA_002312845.1 Kalanchoe fedtschenkoi
TCTCATTTTTCCAACCGTTGGTAAATATCTTTTAAGCCATAGTAATGTTGATTTTAGGGTGAAGGTAGTGTAGGGTTGGATTTATAACGTTTGTTGATTTATAGGGTAATGTCGGGTTTGATTTAGGTAGATTGATTTCAGAAGTTATTTATGTGTAAGTGAATGATTTTAAGAGGTTTTTACTATTTGATTTAGGGTAATGTACGGTAGGGATTATGATGCCCATTTTAACGTTAGCCATGGTGCATTATATGTCAGAATTTAATCTCTCTATTTTTTTATTTGCGCTAGAGCGTTCTGTTTATATTAAAAAATTGAATTTGAACTGTAATTTGTTGATATATCTATTGGTCTGCACACGTGGGTGTGATATTTCTAGGGGTCGCGGATGCTATGCTGTAGATTGAGATAGCGCTCCAGAGAATTTTTTACTGTCAAGGCAACTTGGGCCGTTCTACTCCATTGCTCTACATGCACAGTTCATACATCGGTCTACTCTGACCTGGCAGGAAGAGGTATGTTACTTATTAAATTGTGTATTGTTCTCGATTATGTTTAAGAGATGTTACTTACTCATACTTTTATTATGAAAATAGATGGAGTAGTTATGTAAGATTTGACATCACTGTTTGTGGGATCTGGACGATTGAGTCGTCCCCTATGTAGCTAGAGTTGGATGATACGTGAGGACCATGGTTCACAACATGTATGTGTGCCAACTGCTGCTTATTGGTATGGTGGAGCGTTGGACATCAGAGAAGAACATGTTCCACCTTCACGATGGGGAGATGACTATGACAATGTAGGACGTGATATTACTCACGGGTTTATCAGTTGACGGATACCTTATGACTGGTAATGAATTATATGTGGATTGACCTGCCACCTGCATAGAACTGGTAGGGCACAACCTTGATCTAGACCGCTCATCGTAATGCGTCCATCTCAACTGTTAAACGATTTTGATCGAATATGTCAGACCATACATACTTCGTATGTTAGGGCCATTGTTGCTCTCAAACACCAGATGCAATGAGGTTAGCATGTGGTGGAATGGTATTACCCGACTTGGGTAATGCGCCAGTTTGGATGGCATCCACAATTGTCCGAGCCTAGAAGAGATGTGCACACAAATCTGAACAAGATTGACAGACGAAAGAGAAAGTTTGATTGGCTCGTGGAGCCCGAGCGCTAGATTTTTACTTGGGGCCAGAGCCATCCATAGTGTGGTGTCAGCTCCATCATTTACGACATTGCGGCGCAAAATGCATACATGGATTGATATGATAAAATCACGCATTGAATCATCTAGCCTCCACATTATCATGCGACAGCTTATCAGCCAGTTGCACGTGATTGATTTACTTTAGTAAGTGATTTGTAATATGATTTGCTATTTTTGAACCTATTAACAATATTATCTCAATACAGTGGTGGAGTCACTAGGGGGTAATGGGGTTCCCCCCTCAAATTCCACCTAAAATACTTATTTTTATATAAATAAATAAATTTATATGCTTAATTTTAACTAAAATTTTAGTTTTGCCCTTTCAAATTCAACCAAAATTTTGATTAGGTAATTTTGCCCCTCCCCCCTCCCAAAAAAATAATCCTGGCCACTGTCTCAATGTGTCTTAATTGCATCTGAAGATGTTTGTGCACGAGTGTAAGACAGCTGTCAGAATATTCACAAGCAAGGGCAAGACAATGAAGAGGATCGCCAACGAACTATTCCATTCCTTTCATGCTGAGATGGACGACAAAGATGAGGGGGCATTGGTTCTCATTAACGCTTTCCAGATCTTTCAGAGCTTCTCATGTGAACTTTTCCATTCTTAAACATTTATTCAATATGATTAATTTTCAAAATTAACTCTGAATATGTAATATTTACAGTCGGAGATCATAGCTCTTTCGTAGCTGGTCTTTGTGGATGATTCAGAGTCACTAGTTGAGGATGTTGCGGATGACCCATCCGTTTAGCACGAGGACACACCAAACAGCCTAGCGGCTGACCATCGCGATGGCGATGAGGTTGGTTCGTCTCCCAAATCACTTAGCTAGAGGTCCTGCCAGGATATCCCGATCAATTTGTCCTGATGCAGTCTCCACAACCCTAAAAAGGGCATAGGTTGATACTCTCTCGGTGCTTGGACAGTTCATCACACGCTCCTCGTAAATATGGGTGTTATAGGCACGGTTGAGATGTTTGAACATGCTTTTTATGAATATATTTGCACAGTTTACATAATTTATGTTTTTGTGTTTTGTTATTGACTTTATCATGAAACAGGTTTTATTTTTTTTCATTTAATCAGATTATAAAATCCATTACGTAACCATTTAACCGATTCATGAATTTAACCAATTTCATAAATATAAACAAGTTGCTTTACAAAACTAATTTCATGTAATGTAAAATTCATTAACATGAATTGTAAAGTTTAACTAAATTTCATTATTATCAATAATGAATAGCAATAAAACCATCTCCGCGTTCCTCATTCATTAAGCAATTAATAAACTTTGTCTTTCAAGAGGACGAAGATAGTTTTATTAAACTTCGCAAATAACAAAAGAGAAAATATTTTTCATCTACATTAAAGTAAGATGTAAATATGACACATCAACATGTGACTTAGACTTAAATTACATGTGACATTTTTCTTTCTTCACACAGCCAAAATGAAAATTATCATCCGCGAAGAAGATAAATTTGATCTAAAACCAAATGGGTATGCAGATTTGATATTAAACAAAGAAACAAAGGTCAAATTTGAAAAAACAATTTGAACACAGTAACACTTCAAATGGAACCGCAACTCAATCGCTTAGTAATTTTTGTAACGACTTTCAAATATAGTAAGAGCCTCTTCACAATCCAGATTCAGATGTCGACTTTCAAATGTGGATCAGATGATCGGGTGAGGCACACCTTAGATTCAAAATGCCCCAGGTCCTCAACACACTCTAGATCTTCTACACTAGTCTCAGCCAGCACAGACTCAGGACGATGCAGAGCAGGAGGAAGTTGAGACGCAGCGTTTCCAGAAGGAGGAGCGTTTTCCGCTGAGCGAAAACGTCATCGTTTGATACGTTTGTATTTCTTTATTTAGCGCCTTCTGTAAACGGCGCAGTTCCTCTCTTCCTCCCCAGTTGGCTTCTTCGACTGGGGTATAAATAAAGGAGCGTCTTCTTCTTCAATTGTAACGATTCTTCCACAATTGAATGAAGAGGAAGCTTTATTTACACAGGCTTTCATGGTATCAGAGCACGATTTAAGCCTGATATGATCAAAATTCTTCCTCTTGCTCCGATTCGACTGAAATCTGGTAAAACAGTTTTCAATTTCAGTCATTAATCTTGAATAAATCTTGCGATATTGCTTCGTTTCTTGAAGTTCTTGTTGCTTCGGTAGCTGTACTTGTTTCAAATCAGTTTGTTACTTGTCGAAATTGGTGATAGTTGATGCTTAAAAATGGTTGATCTGCCTAAGAATATGCAAGACGAATCTGTAGATTCAATTCCAGATGCTAGAGCTCTCAATCAAACTATGAATAACTCGAAAATTCACAGTCATCATCCATTCTTTATTAAATCGTGTGAACATTCTGGAATGAAGATCACTTCGATGATACTTTCAGGCATTAACAATTTCTTTCAATGGAAAAGAGGAATTATGGTAGCTTTGTCTAGTAGAAATAAACTTGGATTCATCTATGGTACCATAGAGATACCTAGGATTGAATCTGTACTGTGGTTTGATTATAATTGTTGCAAGGAAACTGTGGTTGCTTGGATTAATAACTCCTTGTCAGACGAGATCAGCAAAATTGTGCTCTATATTACAGAACCAAAGGAGTTGTGGGAGACCTTGGTAAACAGATTGAGTGAGAAAAATGCAACAAGGAAATTCGAGCTGAAAAATGATCTGTATTACTTAAAACAAGGAGTTATGAATGTCTCGAAATATTTTGCTAAGTAAAAAGAACTCAGGGATGCACTCAAAAATATGAAGAACACAAGCAAATGTGACTGTGGAGCTCTATGCAGAAAACACCTTGATGATCAAAAGGAAGAAGAGGAAGACTGTGTTATGTTGTTTCTTATGGGATTGCATCCATAATATCTGTCTGTCATAAGTAATATTCTGATGATGGAACCCTTTCCGAGTGTAGAAGAGGTATATGCTATGGTAATCCAAGAAGAAAATCAGAGAAACTTATCTGCAACAATAAGTACAGAAGCAGCAGCTTTATATGTTAAACCAGACTATACTTCTACCAATAATACCAAGCAAATGAAACAAGCTAGTGATACACAGAAAAACACAACTGTTGAGTGTACATATTGTAAAAAGATAGGCCACACAAGGTTCCAGTGTTACAAGTTGATTCATCTTCCAGAGGGACATAAGTTTTACAGACCTCCAACACCTCAACAGCTAGGAAATATAAAGAAATTCGCTCAAGGATTATCTGTTCATACAAATGTTGTATCAACTACTAAAGATAATTCTGCTACTGAGTCATCCTCAAGTTCACAGAACAACAAAGTGTATCAACTAACTCAAGATCAAATGCAAGATTTATTCAAGATACTGGAGCAAAAGACCAATTCAACCAGTTCAGATGTTCATATCAACGCTGCCATTTCCGGTATGACTCAGTGTTACTCAGCTATTGGTAGTGACTATACTTGGATTATTGATTCATGTGCAACTCACCATATTACACCCCACTTCCATCTTCTCAATGATCCAACAAAAATATCTTCAGTCATCAAGCTGCCAAATGGAAAAACTACACCAATTATACATATTGGTTCCATCCAGTTCTCTCCAAATATTACTCTTACTAAAGTGTTGTTTGCTCCTCATTTTACCTTTAACTTGTTATTAGTATCTTTCCTCCTTCAAGGTACTGATAATACAGTTCTGTTCACTGCTAAATCTTGCCTTTTTCAGGAACATGTGCAGAAGAAGACATGTTTGATTGGTGAACAGTTCTCAAGGGTTGTATAAGTCAGTGCATTATGTCCATTTTTCTGCTACAACATCTGTTGTTCAAAATTTTGAATCCCAGCTTTGGCATATGAGGTTTGGACATACTCCTCTACCAATCCTCCACCATATCTCTACCATTCATATCCCACAAACAACTACCATATCAGTATGTGATGTATGTCAAATTGCAAAACAAAAGAGATTACCTTTTCCAGTTAGTATTACAAAGTCTGAATCTTGTTTTGACATAGTTCATTGTGATGTTTGGGGACCCGACAGGCATGCTACTTACAATGGATATAAATACTTTCTAACTCTTCTAGATGATTTTAGTAAATGTACATGGGTTTATCTTCTGAAAAACAAGTCTAATACATTTACAGTGTTTCATAACTTCCATTCATATGTTAAAAACCAGTTTTCTACAAGCATAAAAATTTTCAAATAAGATAATGGAACTGAGTTTACCAACTTCACTTTTTAAACATTCTTGTCCTCTCAAGGCATTTTACATCGAACTTCTTGTATTGAAATCCCTCAGCAAAATGGACGGGCAGAGAGGAAACAGCAACATATTCTGTCCATAGCAAGAGCTCTGAGGTTTTAATTCCAGTTGCCAATTTAGTTTTGGGGGAGTTTGTTCTTACTGCAACTTATATAATAAACAGGATTCCTACTAAATCTTTGAAGTTCAAAAGTCCTTTAGAAACATTACTTGGGGCTGTCCCAAACTATTCTCATTTTAGAATCTTTGGATGTTTGTGTTATGCAACAACTTTAAAGTCAAAAAGAGACAAGTTTAGTGTCAGGGCAATCAAATGTGTTTTTATAGGATATTCTTTTGGAAAAAAGGGTTACAAACTGTACAATCTGGACACCAATGAAGTTTTTGTTAGCAGGGCTGTAATTTTTGCTGAAACAATTTTTCCTTTTAAACTTAAATCTAAAGTAAGTCCCAGCATGCCTCAGGATTCTTCTGATCACAATTGCATTACTTGTCTTGATGAGAATCATTCTTATATACATACATCATCTTCTGATAAAACCTCCCATTTACCTTACTCCAATTCCAAGTTCATTAGTTCTGCTGTGTACAGTAAAGTTCCTTGTAACTCTACTGTTCATTCAGATTGCCAAACTTCTAGTTCAATACCTTTACCAACTCCAAATTTTAATTTCCCTGATCCTACATTCTCCAATCATGTGTCTGAATATCTCCATACATCACATACTACACCACACAGACCTAATCCTGATATTATTTCTCACCCTTCTCCTTCAACATCCAGACCAAAAAGACGCATCATTCTTCCCCAGAAATACACTGACTATATACCACCGACAAGGCTGGACTTCCTAACATCAATTATGTCTCTTCATACAAGGTACTCTATCCCATTTCTGACTATGTCTCATATTCTCATATTACTCCCACATACTACTCCTTTCTTTCCTCTGTTGCCAAACTCACTGAACCAACTTCATACACTCAAGCATCCAAAGACCTTAGGTGGGTTGCAGCCATGGAGAAAGAAATCCAGGCCTTAGAATCTACCAATACTTGGGAAATCACTGATGTGCCTGAGGGCAAACATTCTGTTGGTTGTAAATGGATTTTCAAGATCAAATACCTGCCCAATGGACAGGTGGATAGATACAAGGCCAGGCTGGTGGCCAAAGGCTTCACTCAAACTCATGGCTTGGATTACTTTGAGACTTTTGCCCTTGTTGGAAAAATGACTACAGTAAGAATTCTGTTCGTTGTCCACAATTGGCCCCTTTTTCAACTTGATGTTACTAATGCTTTCCTTCATGGAGAGCTAGAGGAAGAAGTGTATATGACACTTCCTCCAGGATACAAGATTTCTAACAAGAAATCTTATGTTAAACCTGTGTGCAAACTCCTCAGGTCTTTGTATGGTCTCAAACAAGCTCCTAGACAGTGATTTCACAAATTGCCTCATGCTCTTGCAGATTATGGCTTCACACAGTGTTCTTCAGACCATTCCTTGTTCACTCTTTCCTCTGGTGACCAATTTCTCATTGTTCTGGTTTATGTGGATGATATCCTTTTATCAGGCAATTCTATTCAGTTGATGGCCAAACTGAAACAACATTTAAGCTCTAGATTCATGCTGAAAGATCTACGCAGGGCTCAATACTTTTTGGGGTTGGAAATTGCAAGGTCAGCTGATGGAATTTCATTTTGCCAACACAAGTATATTCTGGATGTGCTTGCTAAAACTGGTTTAACAGCCTGCAAACCTATCTCTACTCCTATTGATATTCATCATAAACTTGTAGTTGCCACCAGTCCTCCTCTCACTGAGCCAGAGCGCTGTAGATGACTTGTTGGCCGTCTTACGTATCTCACGGTTACCAAACCTGACAATGCATTTGCTGTTTATTATTTGAGTCAGTTTCTTGCTCAACCTTGTGAACATCATATGCAAGGTGTTTCACGGGTGATTTGATATCTCAATTCGGCTCCAGGGAAAGGTCTTTTGTACAGCTCCAGCTCTTCTCTTGTGCTAACTGTTGCTTGTGATTCTGATTGGGCAGCTTGTCCTCTTACCCGGAGGTCTGTTACTGGGTTCTGTGTCTTTCTTGGGTCATCCTTAGTCTCTTGGAAGTGTAAAAAGCAGTCGACTGTCTCCCGGTCCTCCGCTGAGGCTGAATACCGAGCAATGGCTTATTGGTCTCTTGAAGGTGTTTCAGGTTGAGGTTGCTGGTCCTGTTCCCATTGCTAGTGACAGCAAGTCTGCTCTTGCAATTGCCCAGAATCCAGTGTTCCATGAACGTACTAAACACATTGAGATTGATTGTCATCTGGTGCATGATCGGATTGCTGCAAATGTCATTCGCCATATTTTGTGCGGTCTCAAGACCAACCTGCTGACATTCTCACGAAGTTCCTTTCGCCAGCTCTGTTCTTTCCATCATCACGCAAGCTTCACCTCCATAATCTCTTCTCGGTGGAGCTTGAAGGGGGGTCTCAGCCAGCACAGACTCAGGACGATGCAGAGTAGGAGGAAGTCGAGATGCAGCGTTTCCAGAAGGAGCGTTTCCCGCTGAGTGAAAACGTCGTCGTTTGACACGTTTGTATTTCTTTGTTTAACGCTTTCTGTAAACGGCGCCGTTCCTCTCTTCCTCCCCAGTTGGCTTCTTCGACTGGGGTATAAATATATGAGCGTCGTCGTCTTAAATTGTAACTATTCTTTCACAATTGAATGAAGAGGAAGCTTTATTTACACAGGCTTTCAACTAGATTTTCCATAATGACAAAAAGCGACACAATTTGACACACCCGATTCGACACATCTTAAATCCTCGAAACAACCTGGACCCTCAACACACTCCGTAAAAGCTGGACGGTGGTGACCGATTGAAGTTTGATTATTAAGAATAGAGCGTTCGTCGAAGAAGTCGGTTGTCAGAGAAGATATTAGCGGTTCGGAGAAGTCGGTTGTTTTTTTTGAATGTTACATTTTTGTGGCGGCTAGGACTGTCTGACTCACGTATCTCCAGTATATCCGTGTGCATACGGTACTAATAAGGCTCGAACTTAGAATTTTGGAGTTGTTAGGCAATACTCTTAGCCACTAAATTACAGTAACTTGGTTGTTAACGGACAAATAAGTCAGTTGACCCGTCAGAGAATAATTAGAATTGTAGAAAGAGAATTAATTTAAATAGTTATTTAATTGATATAAAAATAAAAAGGATCATTAAAACAACTTCGTTCTGTTTGAACAGCAGAGAATAGTTGTGTTAACGACATCGTAGGATGGTGTGACAGTTATAAGTTATAATTGTATTTCAATCAAAATTTTAAAATCTTGCACTTCATTAAAAATCATAATAATTCGTACGCAATTATATAAATTAGTGATAGATCTGAGATCTTTAGAATTATTTCCCCTAAACAAAAAACATCAAATGCATTTTTCTTCCATGCGTCTTTCTATTGAGCGTCACAGAACCTGTTAGATACCATCAAAGTGCAGCACCAGAAGTAGTGACAATATCTATCTGTTGGTGTATGTCCTAATAAGAATTCAATTAAGCAATTGGAGCCTGAGTTTGGAAGCCTGATGATCTGAATTCTTACGATTTTTAAGAATGTACTCTATCAAGTTACGAAGGGATCCTATACATTTAAGTGACCTTGTGGAGGAGTTTGGAGACCCAAATCCAAAATGTGTGTGGGGCTTTACTGCTTACATGAGAAGCCGTGGCGGACAAGATGTCAAGAGAGAATGTCCGCACTTCCGGTTTCATTGCCAATCGAAGAAACATGGACATCCAGACGTTGGGAGCTAGGCTCACCGCGTGCTGCAGGGATCGGAACCCGTTGGAGACCCTCTTCAGCATTGCCTGTCTCTGTATGGAAAAATCGAACTTGGCTCATATGTGAATGAAGCGTCGGAAATACGTTATGCCTGAAGAATAAAACTAAGAACTCAGGGGTAGCTGACCTCTGAAAAGTGGGGATCTCTTGACTCGATCTTTTCATCAAAATCATAAGCCTCGACCTCGTCTTCTAAGAATGCGTCAACAGCTTTGAGTATGTCGCGTAGAAGGAAGACTCGTACCCTGGATCCCTTCTGTGATAAAATGAAATGGAACAAATCTTCAGTGGCAGCAACCACGGCGCGCATGTCAAATGACTTCCAGCCAAGAGGATTAGGCATATTTCCAGGAGCAGCCGCCTCAGTGTCTTCTTCAGCTGACTCAGTAGACTGTTCTGATATAGCCGCTACCTAAACATAACATTCATATGAGAAAAATATATAGCTTTGAATTATTTAGACGAACATTTTTTGTTTGTAAAAAAATAAAAAAATATACTCACAAGGCGCTCCAATCGGTTCCATCTTATAGAACCATCATTGCGGATGACGAGCTCCCTCAATATCTTTCTCATGTCAGGATTTGGGTCGGCCAAAAGCCTTCCTATGACAAAAGGATATGCACTTTCTATAACCTTGAAATCAGGGTCCAAGGCTTTTGCAGTGCCTTCCAGAGATCCTAATGCTCGAATCACCAATGCATAATCGGGAGGAAGTGTGAAATTAAAGTCATACATCACATCGTACAGCTGGTTCATTATGGCCTGTATAAAAACAAAAAATATACACCTTGCTCTATACAGAAATGCCTCAAAAGCTTAATAAATTGAAGAGCAGCCAATGATCATGATCTTGATATATTTTTGTAAAAGCATAATGACCCAAGTTTTAATATTCAATCACATTGCAACTGGACGAGTGTGAACCTGAAAATCCTGAGATTGCTGGGTTCCATCCCCAAAGGATGCTTCCAATGCTGCTGAAACTGCCAGGACATCGACCCCTTCGGCAAGAAAGCCCAATGAAAGAAAGTCATTAGCCAAGCTCAGGGAGTCACGGTTAACAAAGTGCACAATCTGAAAGGACGAAAGAACAAATAAAGAACTGATAGAAATACAGTGTTTATAACAGACAAAAAGACAACTAGAGTTGCAATGCGTTGAATATCATATCAAACGTACAAAAGCTTAAGCTCCAACGAGAAAAATTACAACTGTGATACTAGTGTCAAAATTCTTACAACTTGAATAAGTCCTACGCGGTAATGGCGAGGAATATCACCCATCATTCCAAAGTCAAAGTATGCAAGATATCCATTCTTGGTAGCAATGAGGTTCCCAGGATGAGGGTCAGCATGAAAAAATCCCACCTCAAGCAATTGCCTTAAAGAGCAGTACAGACCCTGGAAAGGAATACCTAGATTATTTTATAGGGTTGATCCTAAGATCCATGAAACATTATGACGTAATGCTCATTGTAGTTCAGTCACAGAACCTGGTCTATCAACTCTTTTCTATTTAAGAAGGCTTTTCCTAGTTTTTCTTCATCTGTAAGCTTTATTCCATCTACCCATTCCATTGTGAGCACAGCCTTTCGAGTATATTTCCAATAAATTTTAGGAACTTTCACGCTGTTGTTTTTCTTGGGTCTGGTTTTGACACCGGAAGTCCTGTTCGAACTTGGTTCATCATCATCTGCAAGTCATCATGGATATCATTGAAGATTAATTGTAATGCTTACGCTGATCAAACACTCTATGGTATAGCAAAAGAAAAGAGCGTGACACAAACTGTCGAGTTGTAATTTATATGGCAATATTCAACAATACAAATGTTGAAACTTTGGAATGCAAATACTTACAATCACGGGAGACTTACGGGAATAGAGTCCATAAAGAGATGCGAAGCGCTCCGCATTTTGTCCCTCTAAAATGTAATCAATTTCATCAAACATATGCCTGACCTGTATATTTAAAATTGATAGAAATCAATACAGATGCTATTTGAGCAATTGCACAAATGATAGAGACGTAATACCAAGTTGGTAGACAGGATCACCAGGATGAAACATGTTAGAACTCAATTTTTCTACATATGTCGAAGAGTAATGAGACTCTATCAAGTACAGATTTTGAACACATTTCAGTGCCGGAAAAAAAAAACAGGAAGAAATGTAGAGTCAGTATGGCCCCTAACATTCAGTTTCATCTATGCTATGCAGACTGATAGTATCAAGCTCATTTTTAGAATGTATCGATCTTCTACTCTAGAATGGAACACTTACCATTTCATTTACTGCCACTAAAAGATCTTTTCGAGCCTTTGCAAATCTTTTCAATTGGCCTCCAACCATATTGAATAACAATGCATCAAGTGTCAATTTAAGGGACATTCCGGGCCTCTGTACTTTCACAGCAACCAGCTCTCCAGAGTGCAGGTGAGCTGTAAACTTCAGACAACAATTAGATTGAGATCCTTGGATGATACTAGATCCCTAAATAACTAAATGCCATGCAGTTTACAAATTAACATTGTTGACCGTTGCTCGATGCACAAATCATGAACAACCATATTACGTGGAATGTGGACCAAGGTATAAAAAGGAATTTGTATTCCATATAGCGAGGAATGGATGTGTTGGAGCATTTAAGAACAGAACCAGACACTCACCAGTCACAGGAAAATAATGAAATTAACAAACAAAACTCAAACAAAATCAAAAGAACTCGGAATGCTTAATGAAATAGAGACAGAAGCAAAATTTAACATTGTGGCCATCACATAAATAAACGAAATGAATAGCTGACCTTTATAGACCTGTCCTAATGAGGCTGCTGCAATAGGCTCTGGACTGATATCAGCAAATATCAACGAGACTGGAGCCCCCAATTGCAACTCAATAGATTTAAGAGCAACATGGGTAGGAAATGGTGGAATTTGATCCTATTAAACACACAAAAAAAAGTCAATGGGCAACTAATTAAAATGAATCACAACAAACTACTCTTGCAGATGCTGAATACGGCAAGCAAAAACCTGCAATTTTGCCAGCTCTTGACAATAAACAGTTGGCAGTATGTCAGGCCTAGTACTCAATGCCTGGCCGAGCTGTAAAGTGCAAAGAGCAGTACTTATTAAATAAATTTAACAGACAGAGATCTAGCCAGCAGTTACACAAGAATCACCTTGCAGTAACCTTTTTGACTAATGAATACTTCAGTGAACACCATGGTTTTTTTAACGTAGAGAAGATTAACTTAATTTTATATTTATCATAAAATAAATGGAGAACAAGCAAATGAGAAACCAAAAAAGTAAAGAAAGGCGGAGTAATTAGCTTGCTTGCCTTGATATAAAATGGTCCCAAACTGATTAGGGTTTCTCGAAACTGCAGATTGAGAGATAACAGCGAATAAGTTACTAAATACAAGCCTAAACTAGTATTACTGTATGAGCAAGAAGCAGGGACAAAATGGATAACCTGACATATCAGTGTCAGTATTACCTTCCTATCAGTAATTCTAAAATTGGCACTACCTGACTTGCAACACATCTACAACATACTTGAAACAAACGAAAACTGCCTTGTATGGTGCAATTCTTGGCAACTTTATATTAGTTATACCGTTAAGTTAAAGAAAAAGAAACCAACAAGCTTATCATTCATGTTTTGTACTTTTATCTTCACAACCAATCTTAAAAGAAGGTATTAACTGAAAGCCCAGACTAATTAGAGTCTACTGGAAAGCTTCTAAAGGCACCATTGTACTTTGTCTGTACTGGGTTTACAGAACAAAGAAAATACATGGAAACAGACAAGGCATGATCAAGAGCCATGACACATCCAGCATTCTATATTCATTTTCTATTTTCTCAAGTCACTACTCACTAGACAGAAAAAAATTTAAAGTTTAGCATCATGCAGTTTAATCCGAGTTTAAATTTGAAATCGTCAACCCTACTAAAAAAAACTGCAGCTATTGTTAAGTTTTTGAGTGAGACTTCACTTTCTTGTCATGAAAGTGATCCCATTAGCTTTCACCTCACTAACCATTCTTAGAAACAAACAAACAAAAAAGTGTTACCTTAACAGAACGCTTTTTCATGTCTTGAACAAATAATTGCCAAATAGCTAACTTCACCACATGAAACGAAATGATTGCTGCTCTATACAGCGCTAAGAATGGACCGGATCTGTAGAAAATGGAGAGACTCTGGGTCTTTGACTGGTGAGCTCCAAGCACATGCCCAAACTCACTTTCCAGTACTTTCTTTCTCAACTTAGCATAATCAGCTGAAGGACCTTCACCGTGGACACTGGTAAATCCAGTAGAATATCTGCACCATATCTTTCCAACATTGGAACAAGAACATCAATTCAAAACGTCGGAAAACAGCTGAGCAGCTACTTACGGATTCCTTTGTAGAAAATAGGGCAAGCCTCGAGTCACTTCAACACTTTCATGCCCGACCTCGAATAAAAGCGTAGATACGATGGTATAGTCACTATGAGCAGCTGCACACACCCGAAAATGGATCATTTTCAAAATTTTATCAATTGCCCATACATTATGTCCATAGCCATCCTTGTAGCATTACGTGGTTCGATCGTAACATAACTGCCGCAATCAAAAACAGGCGCACAACTCCTCCACATTCAATTACTGCTACTTAAGATTAAAAAAAGCTGTTGATATTATATAATACTTCACACTAGCCACTATTCCCTTCCCTTACTACTGCGATTCTAACCAGATAAGATGATTGCAATCTCAATAATAAGCAGCAGTCCATCATAAAAATAATAAAATAACTGTACTTTTTTCTTTTTTATTCTTGCCATTTCCAGCAGTATGACAACAAGCTTAAAGAGCTCCTTCATACCAAGTGCCAACCTCCCTACCCAGCTTAACTCACTCCAATGAAAATTTCAATATTTAATGCTGGCAAACTAGCTCTTCTACCAGTGTCTTAATAACATCAACCAAAAAATGGCCAGCGAAAAATGCCCCAACAATCCTGAGCCCTAATGGCCTGTTCTTATAAAACAAAACAAAAAATCCGAGAACCTATAGCATAAGCAAGCCCAATGAAGAGGATGAGCAATTACCGAAATTGATCAGTGAAAGGCGTCGACTCCGACGGCTGAGAGCAGCAACAACATTCCTCATCTAGTATTAATCCGACAACACCAATCTGGCTACACCCACTTGATCCATCCATACACGGGCTTGCACCCAAGGTGTTTGATTTAAAGCCTCAACTAAATTGGAATTGAAAAAGGTTCATCAATGCAAATACCCAATTGCAGATTTGATTTACTGAGGAAGCGAAGATGGTGGTGGTGGTGGTGGTCTGTGAATCGATGAACGCTTAGTTCTGCTGTTGGCTTTGCATGGTGCGAACCGCCACGTCTCGCTATCACACTTGGCAGCTCCACAGCTCTCCACTGCTCGCTCGTCTTTCGCCCCACTGCGTCTCCGAATATATTGAAAATGAATTTTGCTGAAAATAAATAAAATAAAAAGATATTTACTGTCCAGACCAAATATATTTATTTAGCTACGAAGCTTTTTGTCGGTGTAACATATTTTTACTTTTTTACTTTTTAAAAAAAAATAAATTAAGTGAAACTAAAACCCTATGATAAGGTCTGAATATATAAGAATTAAATAAGTAAGGTTTTTAAAACGTCATTATTTCAAATGATAACTTTTAGGTTTGTATTTTTAAAATTTTAGAATTTTTTAGATTTATAGGATTTTTTTTAAATTTTAAAATAATTCGAGTTATGAAATGACGTCGTTTTGAAAGAAATTTTGAAAAATCTAAAAAACAAAAAGAAAACACTAAAACTTAAAATTTCTTAAAACTGACAACATTAAAATGTAAACTCAACAATCCAAAAACTCTTAAAAATCCTCACAAACAATATCATTTTAACGTCAAACCCAAATAAAAATCAAATTGTATTACATAAATAATTATAAAAAGGGAATTTATCTAAAACACCTAAATCTGTTTTATCCGATATAAAATCAGACGGTTTTAAATAAAAGGGTAAATTACAAATACATTACCTGTATTTTCACCTGATTTCAAATCAGGTACCGTACTTAGTAATTTTTCAATTCAAGTACTATAAGACTAATTTTGAAACAAAAAATACTATATATCATGGGATTTAATACACCAACACTATAAATTATATAGTCTATTGCATGATAATGAGAATCCACATTCAATAAGGTGAATTATAGTGTTTTTTTAGTTTCAAAATTAGTCTCAGAGTATTCAAATTAAAAAATTACAAAGTACGGTACCCTATTTGAAATCAGGTGAAAGTACAGATAATGTATTTGTAATTTACAATAAATAAAATCGTTGTTTTTAATTGATAAGAATCAAGTATATATTATCATGTGTTAAGTAAAATATAATTAATATAGTTAATAAATTTAAAAATATGTGGCAAACAATGAATAATCATTAAAAATTAAAATTTCATCATTTTTATTTTACTATTTTTTGTTTAACATTACCGAATCTCACTCCTTATAAAAATCCATATATGTGATACCTTTCTTTCAGATGCGAAAAAGTATTGTCACATTGCAAAATTTAATTTACATTTTTCTTATTAAAGAGAAAATAAAAATGGACAAAATATATAAACGGAAATTCAAAACCCTTGTGAAGCTGAGAGAGGTAAGATTTGAGAGGAAGGCAAATCACCAGACCGGCGATCGATCTGTCAGTCTCAACTGGATGTGTTAATGGCGAAGAAGCTGCCGGAGATCGACACGCCGTGGATACTGCAGGCGCTTCCGATCCTGCTGGTGGTCTTAGTTGCCGCTCACGTCCTCGCTCTGGTAATTTACTTTTTACATTTTTGCAGATCGCATTTTTCTGGAATTGGACATTGTGAGTCGCGCTTTACTTGTTTGAGTTGTCAGGCGTACTGGATTTACCGATTGGCGACGGATAACAAGCGGTCTGTGAATAAGCGGCATTGATCTGGGGATTTGGAGTTTCCGGATGCATAAATGGTGAGCATGTGAGCCCTAAAATGTGGTGGTGTAGGTTAATTTAGAGCTGAAACTTTTTAATGAGTGCGTATTTTGGTTCAGTTAGCTTGATTGTTGGCTGAATTATTGCTATTGTATTCTGGTCATCAATGGATTAGATGAATGTGGCTAATGTTCGGATTTGTTTCGTTAGTTGAATGTCGTGTTATGGAATGTCCAACTTTGAACCGTTGTTGATGAGGAAAGTGTTTCTAATGTTCAGATTTTTTTTGTTAGTAGAATGTGGTGGGATGGAATTTACAAGTTATAGCAATTGTTGATGAATTATAGTCTTGCCAATGGGATCGTCATGATTTGTTTGATTGTCAGAATACATTTAATTGAAAACTTGAGCTCAGAGGCTTCCTTTGTTTTATTATCCCCGCCTTTAAGTGACAGTAATGTGTATAAATTTATTGCGTATACTTGAGATCTTGTGCTTATTACCAAAAGAATTTTGTGCTCCAAATGATTTGCATCATATGGTTGGAATCTTGAACATGATATATGGACTCTTTATTGTTACTTCACACTCTCCTTCATTTCAATTATAGCCTAGATGGTGGGATTGAAGGTACATGTCTTTGTTTCCTGCTCACTGAGGTTAGTTATGCACTAGTCTTAGGTGATTAGCAGTTGACACGGGGGATTTTCAGTGCTCACACGTTTTGTTGCCTACCTTATGACACAGTCACCAAATGATTTGCTTCTAACTTAATCTCTGTATGAGGAGGTGCAGTACGCATGTCCATATTTACATTAAATCTTTGCATGTGAAAAAAATATGGCCATTTTATTGTTACACTGGTAAATATGCAGCATATCATTAATTTGTTTCTATAGCCAAGCCAAAAACTTAATGGAAAGGAGTATTTGTGGATGTGCATTTAAGAGAATCATTTTAATGTCCATTTTTTCATCATATCAATTTGAAGGAAACATGAATCCAAACCAATAAAGTGTTAGCAGTTTTCACACATAGCAAAGCATGTTAATTTCGCCTCTAGACATCACTTGCCAGTGTCCTTAGCTATAGTCTGTAACTATTTCGTTTGCAGGTACTTTCTTGATTCACAGAGAAGATTATCACTGGCTTGTGCAGATAAAAGATAAGTCAACAATGTGGTGCGTACATGGATGATTTGCAAACCAGTGCAAGATAATTGGCTAGAGGAGCTAAATACATCATCCTTTGTCTGAAGCTGTGAAGCAGGAATCACATTATTAGACCTTGTATAGAACAGTTGATGACTGCTTGAAACTAATTTCATGGGCTGTTGTTAGACCTTATATCAGAAATTGAGATGAATGGAAGGATTTAAAATGTTCAACAGCTACCCAGGCTGGTTGGTACCACATTTGCGACTGATTTAGTTCATATAAGCATCAGCGTGACAAGGTTATCTATGCTGAGATGAATTAAAGAGCCGTGGAAGTTGTTCATGTAAGTTAGAACTTTCTCTAAGGCTGTGTTTGGTTTAGGGAAAAATTGAGAGAATGGAAAATTTGATGGAAATTATAAGGAATATTTTGTTTGGTTTAGAGAAAATTAGGGATAGAAAACTAAATAGAAAGTTAGATGAAAAATAGGATGAAAAATTTGTTTAAATTAAAAAATGTTTTAATACTTTTTACATAAATTTTCATCTTAAACCAAATAAGAATAAAATAAAATAAATTTTTTAAGAGATTAATTTTTTCTCTAACTTTCCTCAAACCATTCACATCCTAAAAGCAGCTATGAAAGCCAAGAGAAACCGTAATCTTTACTGTGGCTTGTCTCATAGTCATCTAACATGCAATACACGAGCGTCACCTTTAGTCAGACATGTGATGCATATGTTTGAACCACGACAGATTCGTTACTTTTTTTATGTCAGCACCTACAGAGCGGTGACGCCGCAGTTATTTAGTTAACTCACGAAAACACAGTCACTCTCATGTTTCTGATAATCACTGTTCCTATCTCATCACTACCTGTCGTATATGCATTAATTAATCAGGTAATCAATCGATAGTTTAACACATGATGCATCCCTTGGTACTTGCATTAGCCATCAAAGCCATCTCGTGTCTTACACATTTTTATTGGACAATATATTTGTAAATTATCAGTCAAGATAGTTAAGTTGGGGAGACCATCGACAAATCGAGTATGGAAAGACGTCACAAATTAGTCCTATGACAAGGTTTGGACGCCTCCTATTGGCCTCGGAGTATTTTTGCAATTATTGAGTATTGGGCCTTTGGTAAATTAGAGTGGCGAATCAGATAATTAATTGTGAAATTAATTTTAATACGAATCTAACGATATGTGAATTACGTAAATAAGTTAGTACGTTCTTAAAGAATTTGTATGTAAGGAGATGAGAGACATTGGTGATGTTTCTTTCTAGAGATATAAGAAAAGCTATATTAACTCTTTAGAGTGGGTGGGGTAATAGTTACTTCGGCCACTTCGTGATAAGTAATCGGATGTGAATCTTAAATGATTCCAACTCAAGTGAGATATGAGGGCGATCCTTCGAGAGTCTAGGGAATCTCAAAGGTCTTTGTAAGCTGTCGACCTTATGGACGTAGTTTAAATTGGGCGAAACCCCGACGACACGCGATGAGTCATCAATCGAGGTTCGATGCATGATATCCCTTATTGAATAATGAACATAAGGAGATCTTTGAATTAGATTGAATTTCTCTTAATGTGGTATGAGAATTGGAGATATCCCGAAACAGATCTTATGGATTATCTAATACCCGAACGGGGTAAGATGCGATTATTTATAAAAAAAACCTCATACGAGTCATTAGATGACGTGTGATTAAAGATAATTTTATATTTTTTAAAAACTTAGAATAAATAAAAAGACCGTGCAAGAGATACAAATTATTACGTGCCACACCTCAATTACGAAACATAATAAGAAATACGAATCATTACGTTACACGACCGTGTAAACACCTTACACAATTTACTGAGTGGCACCCCGCTCTGATTGTTAGAACCAAGTTTAACTCCAAATCTAACACTTCTACCCACAAACCCAAATCTACTACAACAAAGGAAGAGCCAAGCTTAGAAAATCCCCGGACACTATCACACCTCAAATGGTCAAAGACAAATTACCATTCCCAATAAATATGACCCCGCCTCTGCCTGCCCTTCTTTTGGCATACTCCCATTTCAGCTTTGTGACAAACCCTCACTGCCACACAAACAGCAACGCCACACCTCCTCCTCCCAATCATCAGCCAACTACACACCCATCACCTACCACCATACTACAAAAACCCAACTTGGCTTCTACTGTCAAAGTCACGGAGCGCAACTCTTGAAGCAATGTATAATTGACATAACGACATAAAAATCCAGAGTGCCACAAAAACAAACAAATCAACACCATCAATGCATCAAGCACAGCAAAGATATCAAGCAAGCAATCAATCATAAACACCCATCCAAGATCTGGAAAAAATCTTTTCTCCCTCATAAATGACATCTCATAATAACAGGTTGTGCATATAAATGTCCCAACAGGGTTAGCCTTAGCCACCAACTTCATCATCCTTAACCGATCTCATCGTTATTATTAACCAGTTAACAACAAAACTAACCTGGGCTCTTGCATTCATTCATACCCAATTTGATGCTGGTGCACAATTTGATTCCCTTTCCAGCAGCCATCGACAGTTGACACCTTCACCAGCCACCTTCTTTGAATCAAATCCTCACCACCGAATCGAAATATCCTTGTGAACAAACACCCCCACTGTCAAGTGTGGCTCAATCCTCATCATCTTTATTCTCCACCTTGGCAAACCCTAGACCGCGTTTAGCCGCCGCTGTGCCAAGCGCCCCCGCCGCCGGCGCCGACTCTACCACAGTAGCCGATGACATCTCCATCTGGCAAACCCTAACCGCCCCAATTAGCCTCTCCGGCAACTCCTCCTCGCTCTGCGCCTCCACCACAAACCCCATGTCTATCACCACACTCGTCACATACCCCAACGCCAGATGCAGAATCGCGCTCGCGATCGCCGAGGTCCCGATATCCACATCCAGCTCCAGATAATTCTCACCTCTGTGATAATCGATCCTCAGTGCCTTCCCCAGCAGACACGCGCTGTAGTTCCCCACCGCCGTTTTCACAATCCACGGTCCCTTCACGATCCGGTTCACGATCTTGAACCTCGAGTTCCGAAACGCGTTGTCTCCGTTGACAAACTTGTACAGCAGACTCTCCTTCGGAAACGGCTCCGTCGCCGCGAAGTAGAACACCGCGCTGTGGTGATCGCGTCCCGGGACCTGGAGGTTGACGGCGAAGACGAACGACTTCCGCGACGTGCCCAGGGCTTCCTGCTCGCGGCGTAGGGCGTTCATGACGCGGTTGTCGGGTCGGGCCAGCACGTTTTCGAGCTTGGAGGTGGATTTCAGCCAGTCGACGCCCGCCGGGGCGAGGAGGTAGTCGCCGGAAGGGGATTTCTGCTTCTTGGAGAAGTAGGATTTGGAGCGGAGGTTGAATAGGTGGCCGGGAGGCGAGGCCCAGCCGTTGGTGCCGGTGGTGAGATCGACCTGCTTCAGCGACCCGCCGGATATGGATTCGGAGATCCATGGCGGAATTGAGTATCGAGAGGCGGAGGATGAGTCGGAGGAGGAGTCGTCGGAGGTCCAGTCTGCCATGGATGGATTTTGGGTGTGTGAGTTTTTTTCTCTCTCTCCTCGCTCTGAATCGCACAGTCAATGTGACCGAAGAGAGAGTTGATGCTGGCGAAGATGACACTGGCTGACGCGGACTTGTTTTGTTTAATATTCACTTTTGGTGGCCGAAAGTATTAGAAAATCATATTTTCGTCCTTTGGGATTTTTTATTTAGTCACCCAACCCCTTGTCCTTTACAGTTCACCCCCCCAAAAACTCACATCCGGTCATGACGGGACGGGACCTAATTAGTGAAAATCAATTGACGAATGAATTGTGTTCAGTTAATCTGATTTTTCATCTTTACGATGGCTAGGGGCGCATACTTTATCTACTGACATTCATACACACGTCATCTCACATCTCACATCTCAGTATCTTGAGATAACACCCAAAATTACTAGATTAATATCTTGTTGGTCAATTAATCTGATTAAAAGTTAAAATATATTTATTAATTTGATTCAGTTAGCTCACGAGATATTTGAGGATTCAAATAATATTTGAATTTAAATTTATTTTTATATAAATATATTATTTTTATTAAATATATTTATTTAATTTATTTTATAGAATTTTGATTGATAGAATATTTATTGATAACCATCTAATTATTTCAAATTGAGGTGTCTTAATTTCGGTTAATTTAATTCAGTTAGCCAAGCAATAAATTAATTTGACTATCGAACCATTGTACTCCTTTGACGCCAAGTGAAGGGCGTACACTATCGAACCATTTCAGTACGGGCGTACACTATCAAGGTGGAGGGGGTGTGCGATCCCTGGCCACCAAGAGGGAAAATGGGGAACCACTATCGATCTCCTTTAAAAAAAAAAAGTCAAAAACATCTAGTCAAAAAGTAATATGGCCTTGATTTTACAATGACTCTATGCTTATCATGTGTATTTTGAATTTATTATGATTGTATTTACATTTTAATTAATATATGACAGTACTTTATTTTAAAATTATTTGGTTTTATTTGAAACTATCTAATTTTATACTGCATTAAACTAATTACGCGGCTTAAAATAAAGATTTATTATTGTTTGGATAGTTATCTATAACAGTAAAGCGAGTTTACTATATAATAATACTGAATATTTTAATGTACAATTAGATGATTTTAAATAATATTTATCAATCATCAATGACCACGTATCAATTACACTTTGTATGATTTATTTATTAGTTTAGGAGACAAATGTCAAGAGTGAATGGTGTTTAATCCTAAAACTAAGTTTGTTAGGCTATTTTTTTTTGCTTGAAATGAGATCAGAATCCTTTTTTTTTATCATTTCAAAATGAAATTTGGTTGAAGTCGTCTAAAATAAAATCACCTAACATTAAATAAAAAAGGCATACAGTTTTAGTATTATATATTACAATTAAAAATGATAAAATATTTTGACAGTAATTTTAGGATTTATTAGTAAGGAGTAATCAATAAATGTATTGATATAAAAATCCATGTTGATACGAAAATAGTTGGATCATAATTTAATATCGATGTGGTATGATTCAAAGTCAACTTCTTCTTTTTTTTGCCCGAATTAAAGACGTGATAAGATAACTAAAAACAGCAAAATGTATTTCATTCATAATAGGATGCATATTAATAATTTAAAAAAATAAATCTTAACTTTAAAATTTTTAAAATTAATAATCTCTGAAAAATTAATATTTTGTCTTAACTAGAGCGTATTTGGGAGATTTAACACCTACAAGTATATCCTTCATTTTTATTTTTTTATTTTTTACAAAGAGGCGCTTAGAATTAATAAAAAAGAGAATGCACAGGAGGAAAGAATGAATACAAGAAAATCCTTCATCTTGTTATGACTCTTATATTAGGTTTTTATTTACATGTTATTTTAGTGACTTCATCACTTTTCTTTCTTTTTTTTTCTAAATCGATACTAAACTCATAAATAATTATTTTTATTTTCACCATCAAATTATTTCTTTTTCTTTTTTTTAATATTTTCTTTCTGATTATCTCAAAATTCTAGAATAAAGAACTTTCATGAGAAAACACCGAACTAAATCTTAAACTGTCACAAAAATTATGAGACTATTTTATCACATTAGAATATATACCTTAAGTACTCTTGTTTTGTGAATGAATTAAGCATCTTCTAAATGTACTTTTTCTTTTATAAATTAGATTTTTTCGACATTTTTCATATGGTAGGTCGAACAGCATATGCATCTACATGTGAGTGAACATGTTTTTGTACTTTACTTTAATATTTAATATCAATTTAATCTATAAACTTCTCCTTTAATATAATAGAAAGTAACATTAGTCCTCATAGTGTTATAAAACATTGACACATGAACACGCATTTGAGAGGAAATTAATTTTATTAGGGAAATAGTGAAGGCAACAATTTAAAATTGAAAAATCCATTCCAAATATTTTATTAAAGGATTAGGTAACCGGATGATAATTATAGAGAGAGTCCGGTTCAAATAAAGCAATTAAGCATTTAATTATTTAATCTAATGTATAAAGAATGATGCAATGATTCTAACCACATGTTATTATACTTTGTACACATCAATATGTATTACTTGTATGAGATGTGCTTAAGATATATTTTTTATTTTGTGAGGTTTTCGTAAATATTTTTTTCGTAATATGCTGAGTTCATCTTATGTATGTAAATGTCAAAATTAATATTATGAACAAATGTTATTGTTTAAAAGTAACACATTCGAAAATTGACGATATTCACCAAAATATAATATAAAAAATATTATCTCAACTCTCAACCATATAATTGGTATATATATAATTAATAAAAAAAATTAACAACCTACACAAGTGAAATCAATTCTACTGATAAGAGATGTTGATATTTACTTAAAATGAATTGAATTAAACTGCATAATTGTATAATGTTTGACTTAACTTTTCCCGCCAAAAAAATGAAAATTATATGTGTTGGAATTAGTTGTATTAAGTTTTAAAATTTACTAAATATTTGCTTAATTGAATCCGGCCCACAAAATTTATAACTAATAAATGAAATTTGAAGATTATAAAAAAAACACGTGTCAACTGTCACAGCCTCACAGGTCATATCGTTCGGGTTTGGGTCCCTTCACAAATGGGCCCATTTTAAAAATCCAGCCCATACCCGGCGTCCATCCGTATCTTGATATCTTCACTTAGACGCAATTATCACAAACTAAGTTTGTCCAAAGTAGCGTCACTTTCTCACAATATAAACGATGAAGATTAATCTCAACCACTAGTTTAAAAGGCGTTCTTATAGCCATCTAAAAGGAGGTTCATTTTCAATGCTTATTGTGAATACTAATCACTTAATAATATTATCGCAAACGACTCACTATTTGTGTCTTACCCATGTGTGTGTAAGTACGTGGATCGGGTGAAAATCTGTCTGGATTTGTAAACTGTGAACCAAATCTAATCATTAATTTTTATAGAATCAATGCATCAGATTTAATTTGAATTATAAAACAAAAAATACATTAATAATAGTTTAACGCACTAATCGGTTACTAATGAGATTAATTAGGAAACCATATCTTATCCCCTAAATTAAATCTCCATAACTGTCAAAATCCCACTTATCACTCAACCGTTAAACACACTCCTCACGCGCCCACTTTCGTTTTCTGGAAACGTCACTAGGCATATAAGGAGAAAACGAAAGCAACCGCCATTGAAGCTGTCGTCATCGGGAAGTTCTATTTTTTTTTCTCGTCAACCGCAAAGGCTGTGCACCACCGAATATGTGCACTGGTGCACAATTCTAACTCTGTGCACCGATGCACAATTCAATCCCCATGTACGGTTTGGTTTTTAGTGCATTGTTAAAATCTTCGATGCATAGTTTAAGTTCTATTTCTTTATGGTTATTTTCGATACAAGGTTCATTTAATATGATTTCATGGTGAATTGTTTCCAGATTTGAGATAGTGCACTGTTTGTTTGATGGTTAAAAAAATGTGCACCAAAATTCATTCGTGCAACATTAGCAAAATCAACAAATGTTGACGTGCACCAAAATTCAGAAAATAGTAAATGATTACAAATCTAGAAATTTGTCTCGACAATCTATACATGGCTCTAGTTGGCTCGATACATGGCTCTTGTTGACCTGACATGTAATATTGAGTCTAATATTGACAGAAATATTTAGAGCTGATATATCCACAAAAGCTCTTAGCTTTTGTCATGTGCACCAAAAGTTCTTACCATGTGCACCATGCTTTGAACACCCCCTGTACACCATACTTTGATGGACGCATCGAATCAATATTTACTTCATATTGTATGATCAAATCCGATTCATGATGAAAATTAGTAACAAGTAGTAGAGGATTACATGTGACAGTAAATTAACAAACTCAGATTGATACATGAGAAACTGTGAAAAAAGAAGATAGAAGATTGGAAAAAATTAATAAAATCAGGTGGATATAAAGATCAATAAAAAATAAAAATCAAACCTGGAGCAAGCTCTGATGAATTCAGAGAAGACGACATGGCTATGACTGGAGAAGAAAGTCAAAGCGCGTGAAGATTATGCGTGAGAATAAAGAAAGATAATAATATTATATTCAATATAGGAATGTAACAAATCAATTGAAGATAAATAGAAGATATATTAACGCTAAAAATAAGGGAAATTAAAGTGGAGATATTCTTCAGATAAAGACAACAAAAATGTAGCCATAAAAAATTAAAATAGAAAAAAAGAGGATCGTCAGATTGTATGAGATAAATGGATAATATTGGTTCACAGTTTACAAATTCAAAGTGATTTTCATTTGATCCACATTCTATTTTATATTATCTTAAATTCATACAATTTAAATGTAACTATGTATGATATATGTAGAGACATGAACTGCGATGTAAAGTACTTATTGTTTAGACAATTGTATCAGGCAATCCAGATCACTAAATCATTTCTTTAAACAAACACGCTATATTTTCGTGTAATATAACGTCGGAGACATAATGCAACATGTATGCATAAATAAATGTTTACATATCAATTCACTTTATCAAATAAGCGTGCAGATATTACGCCTAAAATATTTACTTCAATTATAAACTAGTAGAATATTATCATATTATAATGGAGTATGTGAGAATTAAATACTCACTTGTTCCAAGCAAATCTAAAATCCTCAAAAACAAAAAACTTGAGCACTAATAATGCTCTAATAATCTACAATTTTACGTCCAAGTGATCGATTTTATTCTTTATTTTGTATAAGCCCGAAAATTAGATTTGAATAAAAATATTTTACTAAAATTTTTAAACAAATGAAATATAAAAATTTGCACACTCCTACATAAATTTAACATTATTTTATCAATGAATTAAATTCTCAAATAAAAATGACACAGATAATAAATATGTGAATTTGTAGAATTGAGTATAATTTGATCGAGGTTTGACCAATGACAATATTAATTCGTGAAAACTGATAGTGTGTCACTGCAGAAAACAAGTGCAATGAAACGATTTAATTTACTAAACATTAATAAATATTATTTTTTAATTTTTTTATATTTTCTAATTCGAATACTAAATATTGAAATTATCAAAAATTAAATCTCATAATCTTTCAAGGGTAAAGTGACACTCCTTGTCACAAGAGAAGAGAGAATTTTTCTATATTAGCGAGTGAAAAATCTGAAATGCCCTTATTTTTATTCCGTATAAATTATTAAAGTATTAATATATTTATCATTATCCATGTACGAAATAAATAAAAAAATTAAATAAAAAATTTTAAAAAATTAAATTACCTCTGTTATTTATATTTATAATGAATAATATAGTCATGTCGATCGACCACAAATAACGAAAGCAAACCAATCAAACTATCCACACTATTTGTTAAATTTCATTATTGAAAGATTTTAAATACATAAACAGTTGGGCCCATAATTAAGCCTCGGCCAAGGCCCAATAAATCTCAGGAGCGGGCCTGGCAACACGCGTGCGGCCTGATCAAGAGCTCGCGAGGTCAGTAACGCAGCTTCAGATACATCGGGACGCCGCAACGCAAAAGCTTACTAGACGCAATGCCCCTCAGAGCTACAAGATCAATAAGAACCTAACAACTAGGGGGAGGAAAGGGCTTGGTGCCTGATAAAGGAAGAGGAGGAGTCTTGATTGATGCAGGGCTAGAAAAACTCCAGTCCTGCAGACCAAGACGTGGGCAGTCTCTGAAGGATTGGGATAAAAGCCTCGCTGGAACGTCGGCCGATCTTGGAACTGCTTTTGCCGGGGATGTTGAAATATGATGCTGCCCATTTTTTGATTGAAGGTGAAACCACATCTTTGTCTCGTTGAAACTGTGCAATATTTTGAGATTGGCCGAAACATGTCCACAATTGGTCCGCCACAGGCCCAAAACGCAGACAGCCCACCCACTACGTGTCCCAGATTAATCCTGTTGTAAAATATGGAGGTATCTTTTTGGTCTCAATGGCTCTTTCATAGTTATCAAGAATATGACTTTTGGAGGTTAGGTAGCAAATCAGGAAATGGATTATAAAACTAGATTTAGATACAATTATAGCAGCGTGTGGATAACTGGATGTCCTTAAAGAGTTAGTGTGTAAGGAGATACAGTGCTGATGTTTTTTGCAGTGAGAATAAAAAAAAAATTAGCTCTTTAGGGGGAGTGATGGTGAGTTCGGCCACCCCGGGTAAGTACTCGGATGCGAAAAACCCTAAGTGAGCTGAACTCATGTGAAATATGAGGGCGGACCTTCGAGAGCCTAACGAGCGAAGGTCTTCATAAGATGTTGACTTTATGGACGTTGTTCAAATGGGGCGAGTCCCCGACGATGCGCAACAAATTCCTAATTGAGACTAGTTATGTGATGATCTCTTAATTTCTTGGATAATGAACATAAAGGACCAAGAGGAATCCTTGAATCATATTGCAATTCCAATAATGGAATATGAGAATTGAAAGGGAACTTTGAAACGGACTCGTTTACGTTAATCGAGGAATGGACTAGGGAAAATTCCGAGATGGATCTCATGAATCATTGGATATCCGCAATGAATAAAATGTGTCTATTTTTATAAAGACCATTTCATGAATCACTCGATGATGCGGTGGTTAAAATAATCTCATATCTGTCTCGAGACTATGATGAGTAAAGAGACTCCGAATATTGAGAAAGCTGGTCCGGATCTGTGAAGATTTGGGTTCCGCACGATCTTAAATATCTCAAATATATAAAGAGAGTAAGAAATATGAATCATTGCAGTAGGATCGTGACACTACGCGACCATAATACACCCGCAGCCACCCATTATTGGCCCGAAAAACGGTCCACCTGAAAGGCTGAAACACATTTAAAAAATACTCATCCTTTGAAGTGATTTTTTTTTTCTCGCCTTTCATGCTCGAACGCACTTGAAATGCATCCCTGGCTGGTCCGCAAATTGAATTTTCAGGCAGAATTGTAGATGCTTTTCGGGTGTTTATAAGCATCCGGCGACTTTTAGGCCATTTACGGCTGAATTTGCACCCGTAAATTTTTTATATTTCTGATAATATTTGATTTCTAATTTTGCATACACCGTAAGAGTATCACCTTTTTCATTATGAGTGTATTTGGTTTAGGAAAAGTTTCATGAAAAGAAAATTTGGATGAGAAATAAAATGAAAATCAAATTCTTCATGTAATTCATTTCATTTTCCACTTGTTTGTTTAGCATGAAAAGTTTAAAGTAAAATATCATTTCCTATTATTGTTAATCAAAATTTTTCATACAATTTTTCATCAAACTTTTTTTCCATGAAACTTTTCATTTAAATCAAACAAATTTTTTTTCTAACTTTCCGTCTAATTTTTCTTCCTATGAAACTTTTCCTAAACCAAACAAAGCCAAGTTAATAAAAATTAAACTTTGGAATACGTGTGAAGCTAGAAGTTTTGAACTACGAAAATTTTCAGGATCGAAGAAAACTCACTTTGGAAACCAGATAATCTATAGGTTATTAGAGAATAATATGAAAGTTTTTTACAAAATGTACTAACTATTCTTAATATTTTTTAACGGGTTCGTTTCAGAGTTCCTAGAAATGTAAAAAAAGAGTATTTGAAACAAAAAAAAGAAAAAAAAATTAATTTTAGTGCTGAAAAAATAGGTTTTATCGAGTTTAGGATGTATTTGGAAGAATAAGATTTAGAAATAATGAAATTATTAAAATAACCCTATATATAAAAATAAAAATGAAACAATATAAGAAGATAGTATAGTCAGCAAAACGACGTCGTTTTGGACCGCGCAGCAAATTGCAGCACTGCACCGGATCCAAATCCCGACTGACCATGCATCCTCTATTTTAGGGCATCCCCATTGAAGCTTCGTGCGAAGGTTTGTGTCAAACCATGAACGACTTCGTTTCGATGTGGAGGTTGGTGGCTTTCTGACACAACACAGCTTCGTCTGCATGAAGCGGTTCGTGAATTTGGCTTATACGGCGTTTTTAAGTTAAAAGCGCCGTATATACTTTATACGAACATAAAAAAACCGTATAAAGTATTACCATATACGGCGTTTCCAACTTAAAAGTGTCGTATAAAGTATATGTCAAATATGACGCTTTTAAATTGGCAAAGCCGAATATGGTATGTTAATTAATTTTTAAAAATATTTAATTATACAAAATCTATATACCATAATTGATTAATCTTTGAAAAAATATTTATACATATTGAAAATTTTTATTATTTAAAATTTTCATCATATAAATATAAAAAAATCTTTAATAATTATAAACAATTATATATTTAATTAATCTAGAAAATCTTTCATTAAACTATAAAAAATAGAAAGGGTATAATATGACATGTGATCCATGTGCAGAGGTTTGAAAGATTTGTTTTAATGTGAATGAAAATTATGAAAAAAAATTATGACAAATCTGACTTAGAATGACACGATGTGACATGACACAAACTTCATTTTTTATTTGTTTTGACGGGGACGGCCTTGGTTCTGCTTTATGCCAGCTGGCCAAGTTATCTCTGTCTCAATTGCGCCTCACATCTTGATCCAAATTTTCGTTGAATCAGATTTCTAAGTCAGAAACCGCACATGGATATAAAGCGATATTTTATATAAATTAAATAAAATATTGAGCGAATTGTCACAACAACAAAATAGTAAGCATCAAAGGAGATTCTAAGAGATATTTCCCCAAAGTATATATTGACGGGCTCTAAAGGTTAGAAAAATACTTTAATATTGTAGATTGTAAATAAATTGTTGTTTTTATGGAAATAAAAAATTTGCAAATAATTAAAAACATAAACTACCAGATTTTACAATATTATTACCTTAGGTTTTTCTAAAATAATTCTCAAAATAATTGTAATTTTAATAATGAAACATATAAGTTGGTGTAATTCACATGCAAAAGTGTGTAAGTTGCACTATATATATAATTTCTTTTTCCTGTATTTACCTTGTTATTGCTATGTAGTTTGCTGTGAAAGTCAAAACTTAATGATACTTGCATCAATTGAAACATAGCCAGATCATGTTTTATTTATTTTATTTACATTCTGAGTAATTTCATCTAATGTGCTTATAGTCGGACAATGCATATCGGAGTACCAAATGTGAGAATAAAATTGTGATTGTAACCGAATAAAAAAACTGTAATATCTTTAATGAATAGATATATTATTCATTAAAAATTTCCCACAATATGAGATTTTATTGATTTTTCTACTTAATGATCACAACATAACATATGGATCATCAACATTTAGGGACAGCCACCTGACAAACTTTCAGGATCTTCTTAGTGTTGGGGCTGTTAATATATTTCCCCAAAGTCGGATCTTTGATGTAACCACAGAAACAAGACTCTTGCTCCTTCACCTTAGAGCAACACTGAGGCGTCGGTGGTGTGGACGAAGTGAATGAGGGCAGGCATGGAGCCAGCTCCACCGGATTGCATGTCACCGCCTCAGCCACAAGCGCAAAATTTGTCGCTAGAAACAGCAGGCCGACGACGGCGGCAACTGATCTGGCTCTGGCGGTGTTCTTCATGTTTTGAGCAACAAGTAATTTGTAAGAGACCAAAGTATTCAGATGAGGAGGAGGAGGAGGTTAATTGCGAGGTGAAAATGAGAGTGAATGTTTGGTGGTATTTATAGGGTTGAGAATGTATGATTTATGATATGGAGAAGTGCACAACAGTAATTTCAACATGTCTATAGCCTTAGTTGGATAAAAAAAATACAATTAACATATATAAAATACAATATTTTTGTCAACAAAAATGGCAAGGAATTAGAATAAAATAAAGGTATATAATTGAAAACTATTAAAATATGAGAGATTGAGAATCACTTAATTGAAAAATGTACTAATTATTCCTTACAGCTTTAATTTCTTGTATTATGTGGAATGAGATATTGTGTATCTTTTTGTAATCTTTTAGTATTGTTTAGTAGAATGTATATAACGACGTACATTATCAAAGTGGAGGGGTGTGCGGTTTCTGGCCACCAAGGGGAAGTGGGGAATCACTATCGATCCCCTTTATTTATAAATAAATAAAAAAAAAGAAAAAAAAGTGTGTAACTTGCTCTGTCTTGTTACTATAATTGACAACACAATTTTGGTACTAAATGAGAAAATAAAATTGTGATTGTAACGGTGAGATATGTAAAATCATCAAGAAATAGATTTATTCATTAAAAATTTCTCACTATGAGATCCTGTTGATTTTTCTACTTAATGATGATGGTAGTTATCCATTACACGCAGTGCGGATACAAGATTGTTTTTCGGGAGAGGGGTAAAATTACCTAATTAAAATTTTGGTGAAATTTGGGGAGGCGAAATTAAAAATTTAGTTGAAATTAAGCATATATATTTATTTTTTATATATATAATTTTTTTTTATTTTACATAGAAACAAGTAATTTAGGTGGGATTTGGGGGGCGGCCGACCCCATGACACCTAGTGACGGCCCGGATATTTGATGTGACAGCAAAGACAACTCTTGTTGGGGCATCCGCATCAAAACAAATTTAAAAATAAATTTGTGTCATGACACTTAAACAAATCTTTCAAATTTCTGCGCATGGATTCGCACGTCATATTATACTTTTCATATGTTAATTAAAGATTTTTTAGATTAATTAATCATTTGATTGTTTATAATTATTAAAGATTTTTTTTGACATTTACATGATAAAAATTTTAAATAATAAAAATTTTCATTATGTATAAAGATTTTTTTAAAGATTAATTAATTATGGTATAAAGATTTGTATAATTAAAGATTTTGTAAATTAAAATAACATACCATATAAGACGTTTGTAACTTAAAAATGTCGTATAAAGTATTACCATATACGGCGTTTATAATAAACACCGTATATGGTAATACAACGCTTTTAAGTTACAAACGTCGTATATAACAGCAATTCTGATGAATATATAAGCAATTCTGGTGAATATCGAGACATTTCTGATGAATATGGATGAGAAACTAATGAATGTCGACCATAAAATAATATGATAAATATATGAGTAATTCTGATGAATATACAAGCAATTCTAGTGAATATTGAGACATTTCTGATGAATATGGAAGCAAAACTAATTAATATAGACCATAAAATAGTCTGATAAATATAAGAGCAATTTTGATGAATATATAAGCAATTCTGGTGAATATCCAATCAATTTCGGTGAATATCCAATCAATTCTGGTAAATAATCTGGTTAATATTAAATTAATATAGACCACAAAATAATCTGAATATTATATAAGCAATTCTGGTGAATATGGAAGCAAAAAATAATGAATATAGACCATAAAATAATAAGATAAATATAGGAACAATTCTGATGAATATATAAGCAATTCTAATGAATATCGAGACATTTCTGATGAATATGGAAGCAAAATTAATGAATATAGACAATAAAATAATTTGATAAATATATGAACAATTCTAATGAATATATAAGCAATTCTGGTGATATTCAATCAATTCTGATAAAGAAAGAGATTTAACACGTTTTTATTATTAAAAACAAAAAATGACGCCGTTTTGATCAAATTCAAGCAAAACGACGCCGTTTTGGTAAAATACAAAATGAAAGCATGTATAGGATCAAACAAAACGACGCCGTTTTGATAAAATTCAAAACGACGTCGTTTGAGGAAGTACCTACTCCCGGAGCATATACGAATTTTTGAATTTTTTTCTCCGCGCTAGACTATTAATTTAATAGTCAAATCACAATACTATGTCCTAAACATTCTTAAACCTTAAAATAAATAAATAAAAAATGACAATAAAATTATTTTACCCGATCACGTACCTAAACTTTTATATCTATATTTATATATGATATGATCATTTATCCGCTAACTCCATATTTTATTTTTTTATATATATTATTTTCTCTTTCTCAAGATTTTGAACCAAAATTTCAATCCACATGAATATTGACTAGTGACCAAAGTGCATTCATATAATCTTGAACCAAATCTGGGCCAAACGATGAGTGATCTTCCAACAATAGATCCTTAAATGTGAAGCATGAGATTTCTTAATTTCTAATATTGCCTTAAACCACGATCAATCTTCACTAATTGAAAGCCTAGTTACATCCATGAGAACCAAACCCAAGTCTCCCGCCAGCCACATCGTACACAACGTTGTAAGTCAGCTGCTGCATGTTCCCAAATATCCCGACGTCCGAATCATCCTGGTTTGGAGCCACAGCCAGACACACTTGCGACATGCTCGCCGGATAAAGTATCCCCGACGGATCCACGTCCACCACCGCCCCGTTACTGAACTCGAACGCCAGCTTGGGGACCGACACCGAGCTGTATCCGCTCAGGTCATAGCACGTGTCGAGGATTTGGAGGGCCGGAGCGGACGGGTAGCGCTTCATGAACTGACGAAATTTAGCTCTCAAGGCGAAGTAGGCGGTCGGTTGGAGGCGGGTGATGACTGTGCCGGAGTCGATGAGGGTTTCTCCGAGGGAGAAGATTGTGGTGGGGATGGGGAGCTTGTAGCCTCCGACGATGATCCCGGTCATTTCGAGGAAGTAGAAGGATGGGTACTGGCTGTGGAGTTTCAGCTTGGTGAAGGCGGCTTTCTTGGAGCTGACGGCATCTCTGCCAAACGTCAAGTGTCCGGCGGAGGACGGCGTCGAGGGCAGGCAGTAGCTGAAGACTTTGCCGAATTTGCTGGCTGTCTGGGAGACGAATGAGAGCTTGTCTCTTCCCAGACCCAATAGGCCTCCGGATCCGCCAAACAATCCGCGGTTCAGCTGCCCGCATCCGAAGTAGAATCCTTCTACCGAATCACTGGCTGACAGTGTCAACCTGTCCTTACTCAAAAACCCAACGGATACAGACTGATCACCGTACTGGATGGCGTACACGCAGGTGCCGGAGGAGCAACCCGGATGCGTGCCGGTGGTGGATTGGAGCTGGGAGCATATCGCCGATCTGCACGAGATGTTGGCGAAGGTTTTAGACTTGGAGGGATCAAAGATGGGGCCGACTTGCTTGTGGCAGAACCGGGCGCAAGGCCGGCACTGCGTCCAGGTGAGGTCGCTGCCGGTGTCGAAAATGAGAGATACGTCGGTTTTTGGAGTGCCTAGGCCGAGGGTGACTATGTAGTTTCCGGAGTTGACTATGCTGCCGTCTCTGGCGGGGATGGTGATGCCACTAGCCGAGGCGGGCGTGGTTTGGTTTTGGCGTTGGGTGGAGGAGAAGAGTGAGTTGACTCTGGCTTGGTCGTGGATGAGGATTTGGGTCATGTTGATTGGTCCTTTTGGGCCGTAAGGGTCACATGGGCCTTCCTTGTGGACCAGGTTTAGCCTTGTAGGCCCACTTGGCTCCACACCTGAAAAAAAAAAACAGTTGACAGCAAAGTGGTTACAGTTTACATACACAAGCCATCACATGACACAGGATCATATGATGCAAATGGATATAATGAACATTTGACACCTAGGAGTTGAAGAAGAAGCAATAATGAGATCTTTTCCGGACACGAAGGAATAAAGGCATGGAGTTTCAGATGAATACTTGGCACCAGCCAAGAACAAGCTTTATTCAAAAGCCAAGATTCCTCATCATGAAAGTGATGCAGCAAGTTGAAATGATTCTACAACTATTAGAAGAGGCTAATGATTGTCCAGAATAGATCGGACACAAATTTCTGGAGTTCCGCAAAAAGGAATAGCCTATTTAGCTGTCACCTTGATCATATTAATCACTGCCAAAACATTTCAAAACCAACTAGTATACCATAGTGATCATGGTCATGGCGATGTATAATCAGAAAACAGCCAGCAGACTGGCTAGTAAGATGAGAACTTGATTTACCTGAGGGTGTTGGAGAGGGCTTGCAAGTAGCAGAAGATGGAAACAACGAGCTGATTTGAATCGTGACAGTATGAGTTGGCTGGTCTGTCGTCTCGCCATAGCTGGTCGTCGAAGAAGACAGCAGAAGCGAGAGCAACCAAGCAGTAGAGCAAGCGAGGTGGCAGAAATTGACGGAGAAGATGGGAGCAGTGTAACCCATCTGACCCAGCACCTAAAGAGTAAAAATGAGGCAGAATTCGCAAACAATGAGTAAACCTTTATATAATTTTCAAAACATAAAACACATATTGCAAGTATAGAACCTTCTACGTCAAGACTGCATTAAGATGTCTGTGATGAAAGGTGATAATGCCACTTAGGAGGAATCATATTATTCTATATATCATTAGAGAACAAAGTTGCATTGTAATCAAATGACATTGACACTGAGACGTATCTACTTTTTTTCTCATAAAACCAAACCCAACTAATAACAAGTTTGGTTGGAGTGGTGAAGTGACCAACCATAGCTTACTGGCGTGGTATTTCACTAGCTCACGTAAAAGTGAAACACAGACAAAATAGCAGAGAGTCTACTTCATTTATAAACAGGCATGCCAGAAGTTTTCAACTTTTAACAGATAAATCCAGTGAAGTGAACTTTATCATCTGTCGATTGTGAATGCGCTATGTTCCAGACTTAGTTCCAGCAGGTATACTGTGCTAAAGGAAGCGTGAAAAACAGAACTAGCAAGATTATTAGATTTAGAATTTGGGTTAGTGGAGAGGGTCTTTAATCACAGCAGCTCATCACGCTTGTAAATCAGAGTGAAATTTGGCTATATCGCAAGATGCAAGTAAAGAAGTGGGTAGGAGGAAGGAACAGCTGTAAATCCTCTAGTGTCTAGTTGACATATATTTATCAAAGCACAAGAACATTAGGTCCTCAGTTCATATCTTATTATTATAATTATAACCCACTGTAGAGTAACCTACAGATTTAAGCATAATGGACAGTTAAACACCACTGGAAGCCAGCAATGTTGTCACGGCAGGGGGTTGTTGTTTGCATTTTCCATTTGTTTTAATTTTCTGTGACTAACCAAATTAAGAAGGCAAATGGGACAGGATGAAGTGGGTTAAGGGTTGGCCACATATCACAATCTTTATACAGTAAACACACTAATATCCAATTACCCAGTAGCTTTCATTCTTCTTGTTTAATCAATCATGTCTAACCAATTTCACGTGCAAAGTTCGAGATTAAGAGATTAGTTCAACATGGATTAAAACTATAGGATTTGCATGTCAAACTTTGGAGAAGGTTTGTTAAAGGTTAAGTGAAGTGAGATTACGGTTAGGTTAATGTACCATCTGAGATGAGAATGCTTCTGAGCTTCTAGAGGCCACACTAACTGCCATGACCTGGGAGAAAAAGAAAATGACATTAATGGACACTGCTTGAAGAGGAGAAATCACACAGTAGACACCGTGTCTCCATACTCCATACTCCATACCTTATTGAGTTCAAGTTTGAGCTCAATGGTACTCATTGTCCAAAATTTGAATTTCTTCATCTATTTTATCCTTGTCGCTCATATCTGCAGTCAGATGATCTATAACTTGGTATATTTCATCACTGCTTCTATGCATACGATCTGCTGCATTAAAAGAATGAACCTCATTTTTAAGTTCTATCCAACTCCAACCTGGGACTTTTCTCACTCCTCTATGTTTCATAAGCCTCTTCAGATCAGCATTTTCATTCCATCTTCCAAGATGACTGTAGATACTAGACAGCAGGACATAGGTGCATTGCTCTTGTGGCTCCATCTCAAGTAAACGATTTGCGGCTTGACTAGCCAATTCAATGTCACCACACATCCTACAAGCACCCAATAAGGTTTTCCACACCATTGCATCAGGCTCAAATGGCATTCTTTTAATCAATGCTTCAGCCCGGTCCAGTCTCCCAGCTCGTCCACACAGGTCAACCGCACACGCATAATGTTCCATTCTAGGTGGAATTCCATAATCGGCTTCCATGGAGCTTAGAAAGCTGCAACCCTCATCAAGTAAGCCGATATGGCTACACGCAGTGAGCACTGCCACAAACGTGATGTGATCTGGTTTTACAAGTCTGTCCCTCATTGAGTAGAATAAGTCAAGAGATGTGTACCCTTGGCCGTGTTGAGCATAGCCAAAAATAATGGAATTCCAAATGATGGCCGTGTCTTGTGGTGTTTCATCAAAGGCTTTTCTGGCATCCTCGATGCAGCCACACTTGCAATACATAAAGATTAATGAACTTGTTACATAGTCAAACAAATCATTTCTCATTTTCATTGCCAAGCTATGAACTTGTTGACCCAATTGAAGTGTTGCCAGGTCTGAGCATGCTCTGAAAACAGCAGAAAATGCATACTGATCAATTTCAACAAGTTCTGAAAGCATCTGCTTAAAACATTCCAGCGCATTCTCACTCAAACCATTTTGTGAGAACCCAGTTAATATCGAGTTCCAAGAGACCTGATCTCGCATATCCATGGACTTGTATATGCTCAAAGCATCTTCCACTGATTTGTTATCTGATTTAAGGTACAAAGCCATCAATGCGTTTGAAATTGGGACAGATCGATCCAGACCCTTTTTAAATATCATTCCATGAAAGGATTTCCCAAGCAGCTGACAATCATCTGCTAGGGTACTGCTGATAACACTTGTAAATGTATAAACATCTGGCTCAAAGCCATTTACTTGCATATCCATGAATGCTTTCATAGCAAGTCCACCTTGCTGATGCACTGAATAGGCGGCTAGCAACGAATTCCAGGTGACCAAGTCTTGAAACCCAACCATGCTATCAAACACCTGCTTAGCATCTTTAAGAGATCCACATTCAGAATAGGAACTTATCATTGCGTTACAAACAATGGTATTGAATGCCAACCCCAGTTTCGTAACTTTCCCATGCAACAGCATGGTCAAAACCCGAAAACTGGGATCATTGAGCAATGCCAGCAACGGAGCAAGTGTCCCGTCATCAATCCTAAACCCTTCACGCTCCATATCACCAAACAGCCCAATCGCCATCTCATAATCACCTAACTCAGCATACCCAGCAATCAGCCCATTCCACGAAACAGAATTACGATCAGGCATACATTCAAACACAGCATAAGCTTCATCCACTCTCTTACACTTCGCGTACATATCCAACAAGGCACTCCCTGCATACACATTCTCCTGATACCCGCTCTTCACAACCTCAGTATGCACCTGCTGCCCACACCTCAATCCAAACCCCTTTGCAATCCCCTTAAGCACACTTCCAAAAGTATACTCATCAAATAAAAACCCACATTTTTTCATTTCCTTCAACGCCTCCCATGCTGTCCTCGTATCCCCATCATTCACATACCCACCAATCATCGTGTTCCAAGACGCCACATCCCTTTCTGGCATTTCTTCGAACAGGTCTCGTGCAGCACCCAACTCCTTGCATTTTGCGTATCCACCCACAACAGTATTCGCAGTATATGTTTCCAGAATCATTCCTAACTTAACCACACGACAATGGGCTTTTGAAACCTCTTCAAAAGACCGGATCAGTGACCCGGAAACCTGCTGCGCTTGCTTCATCTATCAGCATCTCAACTACACAAACTACAAACTGACAACACTAACACATCAATCAACATAATCCACTGAATCCAATCTGACTATCAGTCTCACTATCAACAAACAAGTATACATAAACCATTCACATTGTCAAAACCAAACCCTTCCATCAATTCACAAACGAACAAACCCGCCGCACCTCACCCTCCCCCTCCCCCTTAACCCCGACGCTCGCAAGCTTCACAAACGACTCAGCCCAGCTCCGAAAAAACAGACCTTGATCGTTGGCAAAATCCTCAACTTGCCGCAGCGTCCGCTGGTTCTGCACCAAAACAGAGTCGGTCTGGAACAGCCCCCTCCGAGCCAGCAGATTGACGAAGTACTGGTTGTCGAATGTGGCCGAGGTGAGCGGGTCATTGGCGACGGTGGTGGTCGGGCTCGCGCGCGCCGGACACTGCTTTGCGAGCTCGTCCGCGAAGGTGGGGTCGAGCGATGAGTCAACGAGGGTCAATTTGCCGTTGGGTTGCGCTGCGAACCGGTCGCTGAATGCACTGCAGTGAGCCGAGCCGATTGTGTGCGCTCCTGCAAATTTCAAATAATTCGGTACCATTCGATTAAATTTCTCCTTTAAAAACGACGCCGTTACTTGAGCAAACGACAATGTTTTGTCATCCCATGCAGTCCAAATGCTGACAAGGATTTGAATTTGCCATTAGACTATATCGATACTTGTCTGTATTAGATTTGATACCTGAGAGTGTGACAATGTCGACCAGGGACAGGCCCTTGGATGCGAAAATCTTGACCATCTGGTCCAGGGTGAAGCTGGTATCAATGATGTTAAGCCTAACGGAGGAAGCGGAGGAGACCAGTCCATCTAGCCGTCCGGTTGGGATTTGGAACACCGGGCCGCCAGCCTATGATGAGGTACTTGCAATGTCTAAGTCTAAGGTCAAGGCAGGACCTGAATAGAACTTGCTGTGAAGAAATGTGTTAAGAAAGATAACAGGGAACTTACTAGCTCAACGGCGTCCCGGGCCGCAAGAGCGAGGGTGTCAGCGCAGGACACGACTCCCGGGCAGAAGAGCTCCAGCGTTGTTTTGGCTGATTCAATGACTGTGAATCCGCCTAGTGAGGCGTTGGCCGGATCCGCTCGCTCGCTGCCTTTGCCTTGTAGCAACACTGATGCATCACATCCCTAAAAAAAATCGGCACTCTTAAGCTTTTACCATTCAAATCCTCAAGATCACACGGAAGAAGTAAATGGTAAATACTAAATAGTACACCTCGACGAAGCAGTCGTGGAAGAGGAGGCGGAGGAGCTTCCCGGGGACGGAAGGGTCCTGGGCCGTGGCAGCCCGGACAGCGTCTCGGACAATGAACTCAACAGCGGGACAGGAAAGCGCATAGGAGTTGAAAGAGAGCGCTGCAGATGATGTCGGAACATGAAACGCCACAAAGAGACACACACCAAGAATGAGCACAAGTCTGCCACCACCGCGACATTTTTCCGACCATGACAGCCGATGCGTCCCTGCCTCCATGTCAAAACACAATGCACCTCCGGAGCTTAGCTTCATCAGATCCACTCTGCAGAACTCAGTAACTCAAACCAGCAACAAAAAGACTGATCACTGATCAGATCACTATCTACGCAATGCTTATTTATAAAAGCAGGGCTGGCGGTGGGTGTCTGTCACTGAGCACATGATGAGTGAATACGACAGCGTAAGTTACTGGCTGGGACATGTTCGGGACTCGACGCGGAAACTGCGGCTTGCAGCTGATAGCGTAACCAACCACTGTAGTGGACTAAATTTATGCAGTAGAGGTGGCTAGAATCGGGGCATTGAATTCGGGTGGGTGATGGCAGGGATGGTTAGATGGGTAAGTCATACAAAAACAGTGAGGCTGTTTGATCAGAAGCATTCATTATTGATGGCATGGTCTTCCATCATCTTGCTCATGCATTTAATCTTCTCCCCTTTCACTGCTGCGCCATCTGTTTTGGCTAGAGTTGATTGGGGATGCGGACAAGTTTTCTGACACATCCGACTTCCAACCCAATTTTTTTATGCATCTTTACTCTGGAAAAATCTACTCAGGTCCAACTTGGCACTGAACAAAAGTGTTTTCTATGAATTCAACCATTCAACTCTGCAGCCTGGAAAATATTCTACGCAAGTAAACAAGTGCCTGGTCAAGCTCATTAATAACTGACATGGCTTCACCAAAACTCGAAGGTTTCAGCAAGCAATTTAACTAAAAAAAAAAAATACTTCAGAGGATTGAAGCTGAATGGAATGTAACAAGAGCTTGGAAGCCATTTCCACAAGGACACCCCCCAGCTTTATCTTTAGACCACCGTCGTCTCCTATCCTCTCGACACTCGCTAGCTCCTCCAGTTCCTTTCTGCCAGCATCCTGCAACAACTGCATGTATTTGATCATTATCTCACACTATCAAAGACATGTAAAATGACAGGTAAAATGAATAACACAACTTTGTAACTCAGTAATCTCACAAATCACAACAAACTGTAACTTCATTACTGACCAGTCAAAAATGGTTATAGGAATGGCACAAGTAAGGTATAAGCAATTGCCGCTTCGTCCTGCAACAGGACCTCCTTCAATCGTCTCAGACTGTCTGTACATAGAATGGGAATCCCACCTGAGGCTATAAATATAAAGATGAAACCGCCTGAAATTAAATCCAAGTATCAAACTACAAACAGTGACAGAACAAAGGCGCAAGTATCCGCTTCAGACAACCTAAACCCTGTCCACGACAAGGAAGACGGTCATCATAGAGCTGTGCCAAAACAAAAAATAGTCCCATCACTGACTAAACAAGTAGATGTATGATGTGATGCCTGAAACCATTCATCATAAACATCTCAAACATCTCCTACATAACCTAAAACCAGCCACAATGGAAGAAATAATCTCTCTGCTTTTGCAAGACTTTCAATATCTGAACCTTCTGTCCCCTCACACTCACACCTCAGACTAAATCTTGAACAGTCTAACAAAGCTCATAGTGAAAACCACAAGCATCAACAACGGAATATCAATCAGTACGTCACACATTGAATTGAGGGCGACAACTAGGAAACAAAATGAAAGAGGATTGACAAAAGTGAGCCAAGAACACAAAAATACTCGACTTTCTTGAAGAGAACCTACCTGATCAATGGATGATGACTGAAACCAAACGTACAAGTGAATCAGGGCTCTGACACCTCGCTCGCCAGCCGACTTGTCCCGGATATCCACTAGCGGGACTCATTGTCATCCCCGTCACTAACGACGCCCGGTTTACAATAGAGAAATGGGAAAGAAAGGAGAGAAAGGGAAACAACGGCTTCGGGAGTAAGAAGTAAAAAAAGTTATAATATAAGGCGACATTTTATATAAGTTATATAATACATCAGTAAAATAACATAATTTTTTTTTATTTTAAGGTTTTATGATGTTTATAGCATAGTTTTAAATACAACAAAATTTAAAAAACAAAAAAAATCTAAACCATAAATTATCCCACGTTTGGTTGGTGGTATGGGATTAGAGAGTATTATTTGTAACGGAATTAATTATCCCACCTAGTTTGTAGGGATTATTAATCCTGATTTCAAAGAGTAAAATGTATACTAGGGATTAATAATACTTATCCTAATAGTGAACCAAACGTGCTACATTGGTATTAATTATCCTATCCCTTTGTTAATACATGCTACCAAACAAGGGCTAAGGGTATAAAACCCCTAGAAAACCATAAACCCACAAAACCCTAAAATTTGAAAATTCTAAAACTCTAAAACGCTATAATTCTAATATTTTAGCATGCTATAACCCTAAAATCTCTAAAACGAAAAAAGAAAACTAGCAAAACATTGTAATTTGACCCGATTTCTTACCCAATGACCTAAGGGATATGAAGTGTCACCTCATGTCCCATTTTCTCAAAAAGTTAATGATAAATTTGGAAAGAAATTGAAGAAATAGTGTGTGATTGAAGAGGAGAGTAAGACTATGTTTGGTCCAAGGAAAGTTAGAGGGAAAGGAAATTTAGAGAAAAAGTGAATCTCTCAAAAAATTCATTTTATTTTATTTTTATTTGGTTGGTTGGAAATTGATTAGATTTCTAAATATGAATATGGAATATATAATCAATTTATTTGGAAGTTGATTACGATTAGAACTATAATTGGTAGGTTACTAAATTACTAGTTTGGTATGATTAGAAATCCTATTTGATTTAGTATAAGTACTATAGAAATAGGATGTCCTAGTGGTAGGAATAATTTGAGGGACTTAGTAGGAGTCCTCCAGGAGAATTCATGAGGGATTCTTCTTGAGTGGTGTAGAGTTTTTGTAAGTTTTTGGTTAGAGAAAACCAATAAGATAGTTGAGAGGTCTGTATTCGAGAGTGTTGAGAGTTGAGTTCATTCTTGTAATATATATCTATCAGCGGTGGAGATCATGGACATAGATTCTGTTGGATGGCTGAACCACGTTAAAAAATATATTGTGTTTTTTCGTCCTTTAGTCATATTATTATTTGTTGGTGCGTGCTATTCGTGTGAGTGTCTCGTGTTGATGTTCCACTACGCGTGCCGGATTGAGAGGATAGACTTCTCCACCCTAACATGATTTGAGGTGAAAATTTTTGTAGAAATTACTGAAACATTCTTTAATTTAAACAAATTTTTCATCCTATTTTCAATCTAACTTTCCATTTAGTTTGCCATCCCTAATTTTCTCTAAATTAAACAAACAATTTCTTCTAATTTTTCATCAAATTTTCCTTTCCATCAAATTTTTCCTAAACCAAACACATCCGAAGGAATGAGAATAAAAATTAATACTTATTTATTCAAATGTTCCTCTAATAATTTGAAAATAAAAGAATATGAAGATAAAATTGTCTTTTTTATTTAAATCCATCCAAATCCTCTCAAATCAGAAGAATTTGAAAATAAGGGATTTTAATGAATTTGGTCTTCCAAATTTTTTCCTCTCTCTCCTACTAACACTCAAGAACACACATCATTTTAATAAACCCTCTCAACTTTTTCCCTCTTCTTTTAATTTTCAATTCGAAAACACTATCTTTGCTCTTTGTTCATGAGTTTAAAGGAAAAGGGAGATAAAACATAAAATAATTGAAGGAAGAAGAAGATTGAGAGAAGAGGAGGAAATAAGAAAAAAAAAGTTGATCACGATTTGCAGATGAAAGAGATAAAAATATTATGAAATCATTAAATTAATCTTAAATTTAGTTGAAGTGTATGAAATAATAAACGCAAAAATGTAATTTTGGCTCCTTTACATTACTTTCTCTCCAAATACTTTCATATCAGAAGAAAATAAATTGAGAAATGGATTCCTTATAAATTCCTCTTTAAAAAAATTTCATGAATAATTTTTTCACTTAAATCCTTCTCTTTTCTCTCCAAAATCATACTCCACAACACTACCTTAATATTCTATACAAACTCCGGACTCGGGCTCAACGCATTTGATTACACGTGGATTTCGTACGATTTTTTTAAATTATTATCTCTATTATTTTTATTAAAATTGCTTGCCCTAGAGAAATAAATATCACCATCTTCTTTCTTCACACAGTCCTGACTTTCGTTGACCAAAATTTCCAGCCGCCTCGACCGTCAATGGCGTCGCATGAGCCTAACGACCACCATCACCACCACGACCACCATCACCACCACGGCCACGACCACCATCACTCACACGATAAGTATGTCGAATTCTCAACTTTTAAATAATCCCACTTTCTTGATTTCATTTGAGATTTGATGTTTAGGGTTTTTAGACGTCAAAAATGTGATTTCGTTACTGTTTAGGAATCCTAGCAATGAAGGAGCTGCTGCTTCTTCGTGGGTCGGAGCGGATGGGAAGATTTATCACAGTCACGATGGACTCGCTCCTCACTCCCACGAGCCCATTTACTCTCCTGGGTTTTTCAGCAGAAGGGCTCCTCCTCTCATCTCTAGGGATTTTAGTCAAAGAGCTTTCACCGTTGGCATTGGCGGTCCGGTCGGCACAGGGTAAATTTTAACTCATTTACTTGATGGGGTGTTTTTTTAGTGAGTGCTATTCTTGGACAGATTTTCTTACACCAATCTTGTGTAGGAAAACGGCTTTGATGCTAGCTCTGTGTGCTGCGCTCAAGGAAAAATATAGCTTAGCCGCGGTATGCTTCATTTTGTTATGAATATGTGGAAGTGTAACTAATGAGATGAACCTCAGAATCGTGATTCATATTCATTTCAGCATTGCATTGGTTTGGCCAGTGGTGTTTTGATTTTGTATGTGTTATGAGAGGATATTGTGTGTATTATGGTCGGTGTTATTTTGATTTTTTATGAGGTACATAAGAGGGTTTTTCTTATATAGTTTGTTCAGTGTGTTTTTGATTATTTACGTGTTAGAAGAAGATGTGTTACCGCCTTAGGCCGAGCGCTGACCTCTTGAGCAAAGAGGTAGCGTGGTATTCCACGGGAAAGGACTTTGTGGCACACTTTGTGTGATAGGCGCATATTAATAAAATTCGAGCTTAATGGTCACTGTGCTGTACTATATGCAGTCCCGGTGATCATAATGCATGTCATCACTATTTTTCTCCATTTTTTTACATGAAATTGCAACTAGTTTCTAGTGTTTCTAGCTTTTGTTTGTATGCGTGCTATGTGTTTCATATCTATGATAATATCCAATATGTTTGAAAGATGAAGAGAGTAATGGATTAAAGGTTTACTCTGAATTATATTTTTTGTATTACTATTTCGTGTCTGCTTGGGGCTGTTTCGAAGTTAGGATATTTGAGTATTCTTCTGCTATGTACATTTCAATATTTCTTGTCTAGGAACTGCTGCTTTAGGGCTTAGTGGCCCAGCAAGTGTGATGAGCCTGGTTAAATATGTCATTTATCATTGCTCTCTATGATTCTATGACTGCTATGCGCCTGGGTCTTGTGCAAAGGCTTGGCTCATTGGTTTGTCATGTCCCCCCAGCAGCTCATCACCTGTATATTCCCATTCAGGTAGCAGATGCCTTGTGAACTCAAATCTCTCCTTCTAATCTTCAATTTTTGCTGAATTTTTTTGTAGAGAGTTGGTTGATCCCGTGTATATATGGATTGGTTCATAGAAAGACTGGACCTATTAATTACGAGGATGCTGACCTTACTTTGATGGAAAGTAAAAAAAGACAGGATATGTTTGGATCATGGTTCATTATTGTTACTTAAGTTTTTCAAGTTTAATGTAACTTTAACGGTTTAAGTGTTTTCTTCAAACTGGAAGCCATGAGTCATATCCATGTATAGTTGTGTATGGTTTAATCAGTGTTGTCTTGATTTTTTGCGTGTTAGATGAGGGATATATCAGCGCCTTAGGCCGAGCGCTAACCTCGTAAGTGAGGAGGTAGCGTGATATTCCACGGGAAAGGACTTTGTGGCACACATTTGTGTGATAGGCGCATATCAATTCATATCAAGCTTGTTGGCCGCTGCGATGCTATAGTATGCAGTCCTAGCGTTCGCTGTGCATGAAATTTCAGATTTTTTTATCCAATCTGATTTCTTTTATTTTTTACTTTTCTCATGATGTTGCAACTAGTTTCTGGGTGGTATTAGATTAATTCTGTGAGGCCATTGCTTTAAACTATTAGATTCTTTATGTGAAAGAGATGAAGATTAGTACCAGATTTACAATGGGCATTGATTATTTTCTGTTTTCATCTGTTAGTGGATATTTTGAATTTAGAGTTTCTGAAGACGCTGCTGCCATATGCATTTCAATATTCCTTGTTGCTTGTATTGTTTGTCTATTTCTGTTTATGCGTTGGTGACTGCTATGCACCTGGGTCTTGAGCAATGCTTGCCGCATTTGTTCGGCGTGCCTCATATTCCGATTCAGTATAGTGAAGAAAACAGCTTTGAAGCTAGTGTGCTTTGCTCGAGGATCAGTATAGTTTAGCCACTGAATGCTTCATTTCACACCAGATGTGTGTGACCTGCACCTAAACTATTGTAACTGGAAGCCATGATTCGTATTCATCGTTGTATGTGGTTTAGTCAACTTTTGTCTTGATTATCTGTGTATTAATAACTTATGTTAGCGCCTTAGGCCGAGCGCCAACCTCATAAGCCAAGAGGTGGCGTGGTATTCCACGGGAAAGGACTTTGTGGCGCACATTTGTGCGATAGGCGCATATTGATTTTATTTTGAGCTCCATGGCCACTGAGCTGCTCTTATATGCAGTCCTAGTGATCGTAATGCCCAACATTCCACTTTTTTTTATCCAATTTAATCTTTTTCTTATATTCGTTTTTTCATTAAATTGAAACTAACTTCCGCGTACTATGTTTTGTCTGTGATGTGGAAGATAAGATCCAAAATATTTGAAAGATTAAGATGAGCTTTTGAGTTTGCACTTAATTAGTATTTGTTTGTATTTATATTTTCATGTCCAATGGTGGCCTACAAATTTGGGAATATTTGATGATGGTACTATTATATAGATTTCAATATTTCATTTGTAGGAGACTATAAGATGCCATTTTAATACTTAGTGGTGTGGGCGAGTGGTATTGTCGTTGTTCTTGGCAAAGGGTTGACACCATCTAGCCATTTCAGCAGCTCTCACCTGTAATGGCCTGGTGAACTCAAACTTCTCCTTCCAGTCATTCATTTTCCCTGAAACTAATTGTACAGAGTTTGGTTTAATCCGACGTATATGCGGATTGGTTATTGCGAAAACTGGCCTATTACTTTATGAAGTGGATCCGGGTCTCATTGCATGTAAAAAAAGAGAGGTTATGTTTGGATCATCTTTCTCAAATTCAAACTGATTTGGGTGTTTTGTTCCAGTTTTCATTGTAATATGAGAACTGTGGTGTAAACTAGAACTATTTCATTAGATTGTGGTTTACAAATTCAAATAATCCTATAACAATGTTGCGATGTTCATGTTTTTTGCAATTGTTGCAGGTAACAAATGATATATTCACAAAAGAAGACGGAGAATTCTTGGTGAAACATGGAGCCCTTCCCGAGGAAAGGATACGGGCTGTTGAAACCGGGGGATGCCCTCATGCTGCGATTCGTGAGGATATCAGCATAAATCTTGGACCTTTAGAAGAATTATCCAACTTGTACAAAACAGATATCCTGTTGTGTGAATCTGGTGGAGGTGAGTCGCCTCAGTGCTTGCATCTGTCATATTTGATTTTCCTTATATGAAGGATCAATCTGAAATCTTCTCAGTTGGTGTCTGGTGCACATTATGTTCTTTTTACAGGATATTAACCATCAACTTTATAAAGTCTTTGGACAAAAAAATGGTGCTGCATTGGTTGCTGGGTAAAAATTTAAGGGTGATGTCTTTTGAGTCTCTTCTAGAAATTTAATAGCTATTTTTTTATGACAGTCCACCTGAAACAAATATCCAAAAACTCATCCCAAATCAAGCAGTGTTTTTTGCCTGTTGATATTTTGTAACAGTTTGTAGCAATGTCATAAAGGAAGAAAATGCAGGATTCATGGAATAAAATTAATTTTCCAAAATAAAAGTACAAGATTTGTACGAACCTCCGAAATATGCAGATGAGTATTGTATATGGAAAGATTGAAGTGTTGCGCAGAGACAAATAGGTACCCTAATTTACAGCTATAAAATCAGAATGTTCAACATTGATCTTTTCAAACATTTAGGCTGTGTTTGGTTTAGGGAAAATTGTAGGGAAAGGAAAATTTGATGGAAAGTGAAATCCATCATGGATTCCATCTTATTTTCCTTTGTTTGGTTTAGAATGGAAAATTTGAAGGAAAGTTTCAAAACTCCTTTTAATTTACATTAACTTTCCTTCTAACTTTCCACATAATTTTTTTTCCCTCATATTTTCCATCTAAACCAAACATTGAATTTTACCAATTTTCCTCCACATTTTCCTTTCCACTAAATTTTCCCTAAACCAAACACAGCCTTAGGAATTCGATAGTAAGTATGTTGCGTCTTTTGCCTTATAATGTGACATGTGATTAGAGCATTGAAAGTCTAATCTCTCTTGGTTATTATTCAAATGCAGATAACTTGGCTGCTAACTTCAGCAGAGAATTAGCCGACTACATCATATACATCATAGATGTCTCTGGTGGTGATAAAATACCTCGGAAAGGAGGCCCAGGCATAACCCAAGCTGATCTCCTTGTAAGCGAATACTCAACTTGTACCAAATGTCACAATAGAGAGAGGCTACTTGCGCTGATTTTGCCGTTGCTGTTTTATGTGCAAGTATAATGATCTTCCTCAACAGGTTATAAACAAGACGGATCTTGCTCAAGCAGTTGGAGCGGACTTGGGGGTCATGGAACGTGATGCGCTAAGAATGAGGGATGGAGGACCTTTTGTTTTTGCCCAGGTTGGTACATGTTGCGTTGCTTGTCAATAGCTTAGACACATGCCCGAAAAGATTTCAGAAAGGCCGCATCACCCATGTAGGCTTTGAATAAAACTTTGTTCATTGAGGTTGAAAATGAACATGCCACTCCTTTAAAATGCACACTCCTCAAGCTCCTCTAAATACAAACATACTGCAGGTGAAGCATGGGGTTGGTGTGGCGGAAATTGTGAACCACATCCTGCAGGCTTGGGAAGGTGCAACAGGGAAAAAGCGCCAATAAATCCAGCCCCTGCGCGTTATGCCACTATCTGTAGAACTTGTGTCAATAAACTGTCAAGTGGAACTTTTAGATGATTTATTTCTAGTGTATTAAATCCTCTTCAGACCATCAAATATGTTTTCCTGTTGAAACTCAAGGTCTTGAAGATTTTCAAACCTGATCCATTCTTTGGCAGGGATCGGTTTGTAATTATACAAACTAAAAGAGCATGGATAACTATCTGCATATTAACATCCCAACTATAATTGCCCAAATCGTGCAAGCTTCAGCTGCATCGTAAAACGACGCCGTTAGCACCTACAATGTACTAAGGTAGACATTCTGACCTCTTTTCGGGGGCTGCGTATTCGATAAATGTTCCTCAGCTATTCGGTGCTGCGCTGAAGTTTATTGTGCGGTCCAAAATTACGTTAGTTTGTTTGTTTTTTGATTATTTAATTTATAGCGATGACATTTTGTTATGTAATTTTAACTGAATAATTAATAAATAAATGAAACGATTTCGTTTTGAGCTGCACACAAAATTACAATCCACCCCAACGCCAATACCCGAAATTATTGTCCCGTTTTGGTAACCAACGTCGTCGTTTCATTGAAAGTGCACTAGAAGCTGAAGCAGAGGTCTTAGGTCTTCTTCTACCATCTACAGTGTACACGCAACTGAAAATTCTGTGGACGAGAGCAGATCACAGTTTCAAAG
>NQLW01000098.1:1753207-1764176 GCA_002312845.1 Kalanchoe fedtschenkoi
TCAAAGTCGCTATTCTGAGACAGACAGCCGTGAATGGCGTAGCAACACTTCTTTTGGGGAGGAGAAGTCTTGGATCAACAAGGAGCCCAGCAATCGCTTTGATTCCAGGCAGGATTCAAACAGTAGACCAGATCAGCAAAGCTCCCAAACTCAATCCTTTCCCAGTCGAGGAGTAAGTGCCTGCATTACTGTCTTCCTTTGTTGTCAGCCTGGTGCTTATCATCATCCGTGCTACAATTTTAAATTTTCGAGCAGCTTAATATCTTTTTCTTTTTTGAAGCTTCCCTCAGTCATTGCATATGATAATCTGATTTTCCGTTGGATTATTTGTTTTTTGTTTGGTTGTAAGAATTTTGATAATGAGTTGCGTCAGTGATTCAATTTTTAGCATTTATTCTCATTCTTTCAACCAGCAGGCTGGGCCAGCTCCTGCTCTTGTGAAGGCTGAGGTACCATGGTCAGCTCGAAGGGGGAATATCTCTGAAAAGGATCGTGTTCTCAAGACTGTGAAAGGGTAACACAACTGGCTATTTCTCTATACTTGCTTTATCCCTGATATCACAATGATCCCTAATATGTCTAAAACATCTCTTTGCAGAATACTCAATAAATTGACTCCGGAGAAGTTTGATGTTCTCAAGGATCAGCTTATTGATGCTGGAATCACCACACCAGATATCTTAAAGGTCTGTTGATCATGTAAATATGGAAACCTGCCGTATTCTCATTCATTCATGTTAGATTTTGAACTTAGTTTTGGATGGCTTGCAGGATGTCATTTCACTTATTTTCGATAAGGCAGTCCTCGAACCCACATTTTGCCACATGTATGCTCAACTGTGCTCTGAAATTAATGACAAGCTTCCTCTCTTTCCTTCCAATGAGCCCGGTGGGAAAGATATCTCCTTTAAGCGAGTCCTTTTGAATACGTGCCAGGAGGCGTTTGAAGGTTCTGACAATATCAGAGCAGAACTGAGGCAGATGACTGCTCCTGAGCAAGAAGCCGAACGCATCGATAAAGAAAGACTTTTGAAGCTACGGACTCTGGGTAACATTCGCCTTATAGGGGAACTTCTCAAGCAGAAAATGGTCCCTGAAAAGATTGTTCACCACATTGTCCAGGTCCATTGACTATTAACTGATCTGCACCTGTTAATTTTTTTTGATAATATCATACATGATTCGTCGTGACGCTGACAAATTTTATTTCATTATCTGAAGGAGCTTCTGGGGCCTGATGACAAAGTTTGTCCAGTTGAAGAAAATGTGGAGGCAATATGTCAGTTCTTTAACACAATAGGCAAGCAGCTTGATGAGAGTCCAAAATCTCGGCGATTCAATGATTTATACTTCAGCAGGTTAAAGGAACTGCAGAAAAACCCTCAGTTAGCCCCAAGGTTGAGGTTCATGGTCCGTGATGTCATTGATCTTCGCTCAAACAACTGGGTCCCCAGGCGTGAAGAGGTGAGCCATCTAATATTGACTCAATGAGAAATATGTTGACAAAAAATATGGAAAAAATCCTGAATGTATCAGTTTTTTTCTCACTGTTTCTCAAGAAAGGAACTCATAATTTAATATCTGTCTAATCACAGGTCAAAGCAAAAACCATCACTGAGGTCCACGTTGAGGCGGAAAAGAGTATGGGTCTGCGGGCCGGTGCTACTGCTAGCATGAGAAATGGCCGCAATCCGGGTCAAACAGGATCTGTGGGCCCAGGAGGCTTCCCTGTTGCCAGACCAGGTACAGGAGGTTTGATGCCCGGAATGCCTGGAACTAGAAAAATGCCTGGTGCGCCAGGGCTTGATGCAGATAATTGGGAGATGCCTCGTGGCAGATCAATGCCGAGGGGTGACCATTCTGCTGGCCGTGTGCAACCGCCTCTTATGAGCAAAGCATCATCTCTCACCTCTAAATATTTGCCCCAAGGAAGCGCTGGGGTCATAACTGGAAAATCCAGTGCCTTATTGCAAGGATCGGATGCACCTCCGTTGCGCTCCGTCACTTTACCTAAAGAACCAGTAGCACCGGCCCCAAAGACCGTTCTACCTACACCAGCAGTCTCGCAACCTATCCATACTCCAAAACCTTCTGCTGCAAAGCTCGAAGAGCTCCGGAGGAAAACAGTGTCTTTACTCGAGGAATACTTCAGTATCAGAATCCTCGACGAAGCACTGCAGTGTGTGGAAGAGTTAAAAGCCCCAGACTACCACTCCGAGGTTGTCAAAGAAGCCATAAACCTCGCCTTGGAAAAGGTCCCTCCCTGCATCGAGCCACTCTGCAAGCTTCTTGAGTATCTTCTAAACAAGAATGTTTTGACCATTAAGGATATAGGAACTGGATGCCTTCTGTATGGCTCCATGTTGGATGATATTGGCATCGACCTTCCCAAAGCCCCAAATAATTTCGGGGAGATCATGGGCAAGCTGGTTCTTGACAAATGTTTGGATTTCAAGGTTGTCAAAGAAGTCATGAAAAAAATCGAAGATGAGGGGTTCCGTACCTCCATATTCAGTGCGACAACGAGGATCATCAGCTCCAGCCCTTTGGGACAAGAAATACTGTCTACTTTAGGGGCTGAAGTTGAAGCATGCGAAAGCTTGTTAGCTTGATGCTCGCTTCCACATTGCCCGAAATCCCAAGAAGTTTTTTCCTTAAAGTTACAGACTAAGGTCGTTGAACTCACATGAATCCAGACAATTTTGAGTTGTATATTTTTGGACTTGAAAAAAGTTGTAAACTTGTTTGTCCAAGGATTTACCAGATGCATTCCTCTGGCCGCCTGAAGAGATTTTGATTAAGTGGCGGCCTTGCTATCCTTAAGTTCCTGTATCAGAAACCTGTGTGGTCCAGATCAATCTTAATGTATCATTTCATGAACTTTGAATTCTGTCTTTTATGAATTCTTAATGCTGTTCGTATGGCTCAGTTAATGGCTGCTCCTGCACTTACGTTTCAGCTGTCTTTCTCAGGCCAGAAAGAATGCAACAAGGTCATCAGAAAGCAGGCGGCTGACGGGAGCTTAGAGCAAGCTCTGCTGACGTACATTGACATGCAGGAAATCGGGTTCTTTGCAGACAACTATACATTCCCCGTCTTGCTCAAAGCGGCTGCCAAACTGCGCGACTGTGGCCTTGGCTATGCACTCCATTGCCAGACGGTGAAAACAGGTTTCTCTAGCCACGCCTTTGTCCAAACTGCTCTTGTCAACTTGTATGGATCATATGGGGAGTTGGACAATGCATGTCGAGTGTTTGATAGTATTGCTCTGAAGGATGAGATTGCGTGGAACTCGATGCTGGACACTTACGCCTCCTCCGGCGAGGTGCCTATGGCTGCGGAGTTTTTCAACTCGATGGAGATTAAAGACGTTGCTTCGTTGAACATTATGATATCTGGGTATGGCAGCATCGGCCATGTGGCTTCAGCGAGAGCCCTGTTTGACAAAGCTCCGGTAAGGGACTTAACGTCGTGGAACTCGATGATATTTGCTTACACAAAGATTAATGACATGGTGGAAGCGCGGAAATTGTTTGACTCGATGCAAGAGAGGAATGTGATTACTTGGAACTCCGTGATCGCAGGGTACGTCAGCAGTCAGCTGTATTCCGAAGCTGTCAGTTTGTTTTTCGACATGAGGGCTGACGACATCAAGCCTGATCATCTGACAGTGAGCGGAGTTTTGTCAGCGTGCTCTCATCTAGGCGCGTTAGAAACTGGGATGGAGGTGCACACATATGTATTGAATCGAGGTATGTCGTCGAGTTTTCATGTCACGTCGTCATTGATCGGTATGTATGCGAACTGCGGCTGCATATGGAGCGCCTTGCAGGTGTTCTACAAGTCTGACGTGAAAGACATCTACTGCTGGAGCTCCATGATATCTGGGCTGGGGCTCCACGGCTACGGCCACGCTGCTTTGGAGCTCTTCGACCAGATGACAGAAAAAGGCTCCATATTGCCCGATGACATCACCTTCATCGCAGTGCTCAGCGCCTGCAGCCACTCTGGCTTGGTGAAACAAGGTCTCGAACTCTTCGATAAAATGGAGGCTGACTTTGGGCTGACGCCGAAGTCAGAGCACTACGGGTGCATGGTTGATCTGCTGGCCCGAGCAGGGCTTCTCGACCAGGCTCTCCATCTGCTCAAAACCATGCCATTCGAGCCTGGAGAGACCGCGCTCGGTGCTCTACTTAGCGCCTGTGTAACCCACCAGGACCTCGAAACTGGCAATGAAGTGTTGAAACTGATGCATTCGACAAGGGGTGAAATGAGTGATGGCGAGTTCATGATGCTGGCGAACTTGTACGCCGCGTGTGGGCGGTGGGACGAGGCGGATCGGTGGAGAAGCATGATGAACAACGCCGGGATGGTTAAGACTGCAGGTTTTAGCGTTGTTGAAGTTGATGGAAAAATGTACAAGTTCTTAGCTGGGGACAGAGAAGTGCAATCTCCCTAGCAAATGTTTTCACCATTTGAAACCCAAGCAGAGCCTTATTATCTCTAAGTTTGAGTCAAAATATTGTATCATATGATATGTTATTTATTCTTCAATGCATCAATTTAATATAGTAAAAATGAAAACCAAATCAAATATGCTCTCACCATTGTGAGTTTTCTATAATTTCATATTTATTAAAATCTCTATTGTAGTGTTTTTTGTTTCAAAATTAGTCTTAAAGTACTTGAATTGAAAAATTACAAAGTACGGTACCTGATTTGAAATCAGGTGAAAGTACATGTAATGTATTTGTAATTTACCCTATTAGTTATTATTGTGATAGAGAGGATTATATGATTCTTAGAATTTGAAACGAAAGTTTATCAGATGGATCAAGTTATCTAAGTAACTAGATAACATCTTTAGATTATTTGTTCATAGTTATTCTTTTTTGTTTCAACTTATCCTTCTTGTACCTTCCTATTTCTTAATTCAAATCGCCATTTTCAAAAAAGTAAAGAAGAACCATTTTCTTGATGAATACATATTTTCCTATGTTTCAATGACCTTATTTTCCAATTGAGCCACTCTCAACCCTCTTCTTGCATAATCCACATAACTAGCCAATATTTCTAAGTAACATAATCAGTGCATCAACTTTTAAAGCTAACATACGATGGGACAACCATTATATTTGAGCTAACAAAATCAATAGTAGGAGCAAGAATGATTAATTCTCGAAGGATTTTGCACAATGCATAATTTCAAAGAGAGCAAGAATAGCTTTGTCGATAATCCATTTAATAGGATCACATGTAGATCATAGGATAAGAAAATCTTATGTTAGCTCAACATCTAGTTAAACAAAAAGAATATTAGAAGTTACAATATTTAAGACTACTTTATTAGAAGGCTGTAATTTTATTTTGACTCTGTAAAAAACCATGAAAAAAAAACATGAAGAAGGACATTAGAAAAAGAGATAAAGCAAAAGACTCCTTCAAACTAACCAAACACTCTCTTGGTCTTGATCTTGGGCAACACGTGTTGTGCTTAATGTACTGAAGAATCCCCCTTTAAAACCTGTTCTTGCAATATAAGTCACCTCCTCTTCTCCTCACTAACCAATGTGGATATTTGTCAAGCGACATACTCAACAGCAAGTTCCCTTTGAACCAGCTGTGTTTGACAGTAAGCCTACATTGCAAGAATGGTAGACCTTTGCAATTTAGAGCCGATTCAAAGACACCGAACAAAAAAAAGAAACCCCGCCCCGCCAATTGGACTCAGTGACCTGATCAACAGCTCCCTCCGCCTTTCCGACAGGCTACATCTGCAGCCAGCCTTCTCTATAACACAATTTAGCATGCCTGGCCACATAGTGCAAACATTTTCTTGTCTTAGTGTTTCCTTATTTATGCAGAATCACTTATTTCCGATTTGATAAATCTTTTGGCTTAACTAATGCATTTTATTGAAGCGAAATCCAGATGCAAGATTTAATCTTTTTTTCTTTTGGAGAAAAGCAGAAGCTGATTTCGCGGGAAGCTTCGTGAAGCTCAGAAAGCTTTTCTGGGACAAATGTCAAATGAGTTTGATTTTGATTATATGAGGGAAAAGTGTAGGAAAGGTGAAGACTGAGGTGGATAACTTTTGTGAGTTTGATGACAAGTGAAGAGAAGAAGAGCAAACTTTGTGGTTCGTTGTCAAAGATCAAAGAGTGAAACACAGCGTCATCAATTCCGAGCACCGAGTCCCGAAAATTTAAAGCAAATTGTTACAAGTATACAAACAATGTGATCTCATTTCATCAAACACACCCCAAAATCAGCAAACTTTTTCATATAAATTTCTGTCCTCCAGTTCCACCGCGTCCTTCCATCTCACTCTCTCATCTTCATCCTCAGACCTCACTTGCTGAATTGACTGATTTTTCCGATCTGATACCCCGGCCCCAGGTACCCATTTCACCATTCTTTCTGCAAAATATTTTTTTTTAAAAAAAATTGGTGATTGTCATTTCATGCTAGTTCAAGAAATATTAGAATTTTGCGTTGGGACCAGTTGATGCCTTGAAAAACCAGAAATGGTGTTTTCAGAAGTCACTGAGGTTCAATTTGGCTGCATTTTGCTGTGCATGCAAGTCTGGTATCGTCAACTGCCCTGTTCAGAATCAGATCTGAGTTTGGGTTTGGGAGCTGACAAATTGTTGACAAACTGTTGATGCATGCCGACATCCAAGATTTAATTTAATTTTGCTTGTCTTTATTTAATTTTTTAAGAAGAAATGGACAAACGTTTGATCTTATCTTGAGTTGCAAGGATTTTCAGACATGGCGAAAGGTGGCGAACCGACACACAACCTGGTACTTCATTACAAAACGAACAGGTACACTATTAAGGATGTCAAGTCTGGCAGCTACACTCACTTCAAGATGCTGTCCGATGTGTCCGATATGGCTTTGAGGGATGTTCCCAGTAATGCGAGCATTTTTATTACGTTGAATTTGCCGATTCCTGGGACTTATCAGACCATGGAGGTCAAGAATGATGCAGACATGAAGACAATGTTTGAGCTTTACTCCAAGTCGGAGACCATTCATATCATTCTGAGGACGTCTCAGAATCCACCTCTGATCGGTCCTGTACCGGAGAAAATGGCGGAGGAGTGTATTCTCGACGAGCCTGGTCCGCTTCAGCATTGGCTCGCACTTGATGGTGATTGCTTGCTTGACTAATTTTTGTTTTAATTTTATTTTTGAGGTCGTGTGATGAGTTTGAGTGTGCAGATGTGAGGAGGAAGGGGATGGGGCCTGCTGGGGAGGCGGAGGAAGCGGCGGTGAGAGTGGGTCCAGACCCGGATTTGAAGAAAATGGCCGCAAAGTTGAGGACTCAGATTATAAGAACTGATGAGTATGAGGCTGGGCTGAGAAGTGAGTACAGAAGGGATATGAGCCTGAAGAGGGCCGCCATTTTGAAGGCGATGGATCAAGTGATGGCCTTTATGCAAGGTTGGCCGTCCGGGGAACCGGCGCATCCAGGAGCTGGAGAAACTGGGGATGATGCTGAGATTGAAGGGTGGCTGAACCTCAATGATGACTCAGCGGACCCCTGAATCTGATAGAATACTGTTATGCTCTTTAATGTCGTGTTATGGACAGTGTGTACCTAAAGTAGATTGCGGCATGTTTGCGTCAGTTCCGGATCGTCCCGTGACTTGTGTTTTCTATTATGAATGAAGCTTGTGTTCATAGATGGAACTACTCTTCGGTTTTATTTGAGCTTCTTCCTGATACATTAGCAGGTATATCTTGTTTATTTATTGGAGTGTGGATTTCTTTGACATTGTGGATGAAATGTCCTTCGTGGTTTGCGAATCTTAGCAGAAAAAAAATTCAGATTGTAGTGGTTTGCGAATCTTCGTAGAAAACAAAAATTCAGATAATTATCGTTGCGGCCGTTGCATCACCTGTGTATCTTCTCGTTAATTCTGTTTTCCCCTATCATGTTAGAAAACCAATTATTTGAAAAACTCGTCAAGGTCCTCGACACCAATTCAAGTGGTAATGGTAACAGACGCTGGACATGAACGCCTTTGATCCCCATCCCATTGAATATACCAACCCAACACAACAAATCTCAATGTGTTCAGTTTTGATGCCCCAAAATCAATCTGACTCTCCTCAATCATGTCATGTCATTGAAGAAATAAATTTTTTTCGGAATCGGCCAGCCCCAAAGCTCCTGTGAGGATCTAAGGTCCATTTTGATCAGATATGGTTTTTACTTACCACATTGATCTCCTTGTCTAACTGGTTGACAGTTTCCCGCCATTTTAGAAACTTCAAACAAAAACAACCCAAAACACAGTACCCAGAATTTGAAATCGGCTGCTGATGATCGGATCTCATCTGGGTCGGGTACAAGGCATGCAGATTAGCAGAAAAAGCTTCAGCCTTTTGCGACACCTTTGATTTTGAATTTAGATGATAAAGTAGGAGATGGCTGAAATTACCTTACTAAGATCAAAAAATTGATGAAAAACAAGAAACTGTTTTAGAAAAAAAAAATCAAACATACAAGTTACTCTTTGGAAAAGAGAGAAAAAAAATCTGTTCTGGATCATCCCTGGTGGTTTGCGAATCTTAGCGAAAAAAATAAAACTTCATATTGTCATTGTGTCAGTTTGTATCACCGGTGAATCTTCTAGTTAATTCTGATTTACCCGTCAAGATAGATCCTCGACACCAAGTAGTAACAGACGCTGCAACACGAACAAATGAAGTCTGCCAAACATCTATCAGACCACTGAACCTATGGATTACTACTCTCTATTTTGTTTGATGGTAAAATGTGATCCAATCACATATGAAGATGTAGCTCGTGACAAAAAAAATGAAAGGATACTATGAATGAAGAAATTGCCTATATACAAAGAAATGACACATGGGTGTTAACAAACCTTCAAAAGAGAATAAAGCAATTGATGTGAAATGGATCTGTAAGGCAAAAATGAATCAAGAAGAAAATGTGAAAAAAAGGCAAGATTGACATGTAATTGACTACAATGAAATGTTTGCCCTAGTTGTAATAATTGATATTATTAGACTCCTCATAGCACCTCAGCACAAAATAAATGAAAATTTTATCAAATGAATGTGAAATCTGTATTCTTGAATGATTATGTTGGAGAAGAAGTGTATATGGAGCAGCCACTGAATATAAAGAATGTCAATAAGATAGTTTATCGTCTCAAGAAAACTTATACGATTTAAAATAAGCCCCGGAACTTGAGAATTTATGAATACGTTTAAATGAACATCAAGAACATGTCTTGTATATGGAACGGAAAGGGAAACAATGATTGATTGGTTGTATGTGTTTATTGTTTTCTAACATTGCTCCAGCTTGGGTTTCCGGTGATTGACGCGTGATAAAAGAGAAGACTGGTTACATATAACAACAAATGGGCTATAACTAATTCAGACATTTCTAAGGACACAAGACAGAGAACCCCAAGAGTCGTATTGTGAATAGTGCTGAACACAGGTAACTCGACTCCTGTGGAAGAGGAGGTGAAGGAGGAGGAGCGTACACCATCAGCGTATTATCCTCCGAAACCCTTAGAGCTACATCAATATTTTCTGTTCTACTGAAGTTGTCGAACATAATTTTCATGAAATCCTCGTCCTGCAACGTCGTGAGCTCGACTGACCCAGGTATCGGCACGTCAACAGCTAGCGACTTAAAAAAATCATTCAATCTTCAGACAAAGATCAAACCTTTTGCCCAGAAAGATCCCAACTTTGATCCTTCTCCCCAAAACCCACCGTCTAAAATGCCGATCAAATCGCTAGATTCAAGCTTAAACTCCCATGCACAGCGCCACACAACAAGACTAGCCCTAATCCAGCCTCAAAACGGAGATCCAAATCCCACCGCCATTCACTTCAAATCCATCAGTTTCAAACAAATCCACATTTTTACCAAACCAAGAAAAAAATCTGAGACAGAATTAATTAACCAGTTTCATTGATGAAACAGGCACCTACGTGAAGATCACAAAATCAGCGAAGACACCAAAAAGCGGAGAAAGAAGAGAAAGCCACGCAGCTGCTGACAAAGCCAAAGCTAGGGATTCTGAATGTGGGCGTCAGATTTTATGCTAGGGTTTCTTTTTTCAGTGAGTGGAAAAAGTTTCTTGTTTTTCATCAGATTTTTTTGATCTTAATAAGGTAATTCCAGCAATCTCCTACTTTTCATAAAACTCAAGATCAAAGATGTGGCAAAGGCTGAAGCTTTTTCAGCTAATCTGTGTGCGCCATACCGGCCCAGATGAGATCCAATCATCAGCAGCCGATTTCAAATTCTGGGTATTATGTTTTGGGTTGTTTTTGTTTGAAGTTTCTAAAATGGCGGGAAACTGTCCCAGTTGGACATGGAGATCAATGTTGAAAGTAGAACCCAAAACTGATAATCAAATACACCTTAGATCCTCACAGGAGCTTTGGGGCTGGCCGATTGCGATAAAAAAAATTTTCTTCAATTACATGACATGATCGAGGAGAGTTAGATTGGTGTTGGGGTTTCAAAAGTTGAACACACTGAGATTTGTTGCATTGGGTTGTCCGTTACCACTTGCACTACTACAGATTTATGCTTATTATCACGCTTATTCTGAAGCATTTACGACGTTTGCCAAGCGTGGTGAAAATGACTGTCGTAATTGGTAAAGTACAGAACGTGGTAATAGAACGAAAATCTATTACAACGCTTCTTTCAGGAAGTGTGGTAATAGAACGAAAATCTATTACAACGCTTCTTTCAGGAAGCGTGATAATAGAACAAAAATCTATTAGAACGTTTCTTTCAGGAAGCGTGGTAATAGGTCATCACCAATTACCACGCTTCGCAATTAGATTATGTTACCTTTTCAAATTAGCATTATCACATCTCACCTCACTCACTTTTACTTTTTATAATTATAAAAATAATAAAATTAAGTATCACTGACAAATTTACATATAT
>NQLW01000098.1:1780876-1791510 GCA_002312845.1 Kalanchoe fedtschenkoi
CAGGAACAATGATAGTTCCACGACTCAGCACAATTGAGATATTGCAGGAAAGAGAAATTGTTCACAATGCTGTGACGTCACTCTGTAGTAGTTGGTTCAGTTAACTTGTTTGTGTTGGACGATTGATTACCAGTGGTAGGGCAAAGTTCCTGTTTTAAATCAGTTTTGCTCTTCATTTCTGTAGAGGATTGGTGGAGTACAGCCATGGTGGCATGGGTCACTAACGTCCTTGTGAATCACAACAGATAACAGTTTGCTGTTCAGAAAATCATGCTCAAAGAGTAAATAAATTTATGCTCTTCATTGATGAATTCGTCAAAAAATGAATTGCGGAAGTTGATGATTATTTGTAGTCGAAGAATCGGAGAAGAGGAAAGGAGGAAGAAGGTTGCTGCAGCTCAAGCCAAATGACACCGTTTGGAGTAGGCGCGGAAGGCATTTGGAAACCGTTCGAGACGACGTCGTTCTGCTTGAGATGAAGGCTGTCTTCGGTTGATAAAACGATGCCGCATACGCTGGGTGGCAACTCCTCTTCTTCTTCATGCTCAAAATGCAAACACATGTACTACAAAACGCAGCAGGTTGATCAGCCGTCCAAACATAGAATGGCTTGATGAGCTGCGCAGTGACATTGTCACGAACAAAATGACAGTCATTTACAATATGCTTGATACATTCATGATGAACCGGATTCTAAACAATTGCTTAATTTGCCATCACAAGCAATGGAAATGGGGGTTTGCTTCGGGAGATGCAAGGGCTGAAGGAGTTGAGAAGCCACAAAATTTCACATGTGACATTGGTGAGAGAACGATACTCAGCTTCCGCAGAAGACCGAAAAGCATTATATTGTTTCTTTGATTTCCACGAAATGAGAGAAGAGCCAAGGTGAACGCAGTACCCTATAACCGACCTCCGAGTAATAGGACAAGCACCTCAATCACAATCACAGGCAGTATGCAATTGTACTGTAATGATGAAGAAGATGAGAACCACATAAATCAGTACAGAAATGTGGAGAACAAGAATTAGGCTTAGAGGGAATAGGTACTATAGCTAAAGAAGGCTGTTTTGCAAAAGAAAAACAGTTTCCTCAAACCGAACATTTATGGGAATAAAAATATTTTTAGTATCTGATAGGAACGTTGTTGGACTGTCCCATGCATAAATTTATAATATCTATCCTAACTGTAAGTACAGAGTCGAATCACAGAGACTGAGTTTCTGACACTTTAGTAACTTGATAATTTGACAAATAAAAAGACTCAGATTATTGAGGGTTTTGGATTATAAAGACTGATCTGCATACAAAGTAAAGATGTCAGTGAGATAACCATTTAGTTCATGTTGCTTAACTTGTGAGATTGTTAATCATTGATGCTAAATATGAAATTCTATTTATGAATCGAACTTAGCAAAATATACATCACTTACAATTCATTCCAATGTTACTTAGCAGTAGTGTGACTAGGTATAAACTATTGCTCCTACTCTACATTCATCATACACTCTAGCCAACGAAATTAATTCTATATGTCTAACATGCATTAATTAAGTTGTCAGACTAGCAAAAGACATGCAGTTGAGCTACTGTAGTGGGGAATTCAATTTAGCTATGAAGGCCCTAGTTATTTTAAAGTATGTTTACATAAACATGTATAAGCATCGGATTATTTCCTACTCGACCAATTGACCTTCACAATTAGATCATCTGTAGAATAATAAAAAAGGTAATATAGGTTGTCAGGTTATGCTATTGAACAACATTCATAAGGATAAAACTCAGTAAACATAACATCACAGATAAAATTTATGAAATAAAAATATTTCACAATAGTCATCACAAGCTTACAACACCTGAACTACACAAGAGATTTAGGCACTAACGGTCATAGAAGTAAATATAAGTAAAGATGTAGGAATAAACCCATACAACCTTATTTGGGTGTACTTTAGGACGAGATCTCTTACTGCTCTCCACTGCTTCTTTGAAGATCATCATATCACAGATTGAAAAAATTGAACACTAGCACCCATAGGCACGCTCTTGCACCCTAAGGCACACACACTAATCACACCCTATAAGTTTTCTTGAACTCTCTCTATGTAGAAAGGAAGTAGCTTAGAGTTCAAGATGCAAATTCATATTTTTTTAGGAAGATTATCTTCAGGAGATAATGATCAAAGTCGCATTTATCAACTTATAGAAATCAGAATCGGATTTAGAATCAAATTAGGAAGCTTTCTATCCATCGGCCTTTGACTTTCTAGCTGGAAATAATCGATTGTGATTTAGGCATTGACCCCTCTTAAAGAAATATAGATAATTTTGTTATCTTTCTATAGTCACTTTAATCATGCAAATCCAACATCTGGTTTGAACGTTATGGCCCTCAAAAAAATTTTAGTTCAGCTGACTTCGGATATGGAAACTTCCAATTACCGCGCACACATATCATTTAAGTACCGCGCGAACGGCTGTCGCACGCGGCCAATATCCACGTCATCATTTTCTTCCTTTCTTTGTATGACATGTGTCAATCTTCCTTGCGCGCGGTTCTTGTGCTCAGCTGATTGTTGTCTTTCAATTATGCTCTAAAACTGTCCTTTTTAGCATGTTATCGTATTAAGACTTAAAATCAGCATGGAATACAAAAACTAGCTAAAATCATTAAATAACACTCAAGTATATTCAAGAATTAGACGGGTAAAGTATAAATGAGGCAGAATAATTAGTTTCGATTAATAAAACTTAGGGCATCGCAACAAACAAATGTATCTCATTAGTGTAGTTTAGTTTTTAATGTCAAAGACAGGGACAAGGAATGAGAATGCCTTACTAGTTAGGCACAGTTATATTGTCTACCCTTTACCAAATCGGGAATAGGTGGATATCCAAAACCGTGGTTTCGCTCCACGTTAATGGAATATCAGCCAGTGACTTAGGACACAACTCCATTTTCAGAGGAGCTTGATAGTTTAAACTTTATAACTTGTGAAAATATAAGATTTTTCGTACAACTCAATCAAACATGGTTTATATCTTTTTTGAAACTTTTTCTCTCTGATTTTTTATGATCTTTGGTTGAGAGATTTTTTTGTAAGTCATGCCTTCAAAAGAAAATAGGTCACTCATACATCACAACTTTTGAGAATTATTTTCAAAGTATGAACTCATAGGCAATACTCAAACTAAGTTACATAAAAACAAAATCATTTAGCCCTCGTTTGGTAGCATGTATTAGGAACGAGATGGTATTATTAATACCAGGGTGATGTGTTTGGTACAAAATAGGAATACGTATTAATGATGCGGAGAGAGAAAATTTACCTTTGGAAACCCGTATTAATAATACCTCCTCAATAGGTGGTATTATTTATACGGGGTATTAATAATACACGTATAAATAATACGGTGTACCAAACGTGCACTTAAGGATTACTTCAGTCCAAGTATCAACATGATCCAGTAAGGTTTTTGAAGCTCTATAAGATTTTAAACCAAGGCAATTGACTAAACCATAAAAATTTATCAAAATATGCATGGAATCAAATCACTTGAATGAAACAATGCATATCTAGAAAATATCACATTTTTCAAAAACTTTCCAGATTATGTTGTGAGATTGACTCAAAGAAAAAAAATGTAAAAATAATGAAAAGACTCTGTCAGACACTAAGTAACGACTTCCCCAACCCATACTAAAAATCCACTGTGTCCTTACACTTCATAAGCATATATGTAGCAGTGTTCTAAAAGGCGCTAGGCGGTCCTAGGCGGTTGGCTTGGGGCCTAGCGATTAATCGGCTAGGCGGGGATTAGGCGGAAGGATTAATCGGATGATTAGGCGGTCCGGTCCGGTCTGAAAACCGAAATATTTCGGTCTGATCCGGATGGGGTTGTATATGAATTCAATTAAACCAATGTTCTAAAAATCGCTAGGCGGTCTTCGCACGCTGAATTTTCTGAAAATTAAAATTCAGATTATTGATTATATGAATTTTCTGTATTACACAGATTTTCTGAAAATTTTTGAGATCAAATTTTTATTGATTTTGAACAAATCTGTACTGAAACATACGATATCTGGTCGGGAAAGTGGTCGGAGGCCCGCATCCGGACCTCGCCTGAGAAGGGTCTCCTCCACTACCTTGAAGCACCATTACTCCGATTTTCTACCGCCTAGGACAAAATAAAACGTTGGATGGACGCCCAGCGCCTAGGCGCCGATTAATCGACCGCCCAGGCCGATTTTTAGAACACTGATATGTAGTGAAAGGAAATAAGCAGGGAAAAGAAAGAACCCGAAAATGCAATTTGACCATGTTGAGCATCCTTAGCCGTACACTAACTAATTAGGTCACGCGTGCGGCTCGTTCCTCATTGCACGTGACTCATTTGGGAAAGTCCCGGTGAGCTGATTAACTAAGTCATTTGCACGGGAAACGTCCTACCTATGGACGGCTTATTCCTGAAACTTCAAATATTGGCGTTCTTCGGCAAAAACCTCACACTACGACCTCGTTGTAGTTAAGAACTCCGAGAAATGTAGTGTTAGTGGGTAAAATAAATAACAAAAAAATTACTAAACTATAAACAAAAATAAATGAAAAATAACACTGTGAAGAGCAAAATCGAGTTGCCTCTTGATAAACACCCTTGTTTAATGTATAAGGCTCAACGATACCTCAATTGTGTCAAGGCGGTGGAGCCACCACCACCACCATGTCACCTTCGTCTCCACCACCCTCTTTCTCTGACCCTTAAGTCATCAACTCATGGCAGCTTTAGAGAAAATGAGATAGTGTTTGGAGCTAAATTTGCACATCTAAATTAGGTGGCCACACTTGCATTATATATCATGTTACATGATAAATGACATGACTGTTACAAATATAATTATCCTAACTATTACTAGCCGTTACTAGATACAATTAGTAGAGTCGTTACTATATTAATGAATGAGCCGTTACTATCCGTTATTATTTTATTCTTCAACAACCTCTCTCAATCTCAACTTTTGGTCAAAAGATTGGGATTGTCTTTAATATATGAACATAAATGGTCGAACTACTAGCGGTTTTGTGAATATGTCACCAACTTGTTCTTGTGATGATATAAGCTGAATGTTAAGCATCTTCTGAGCTACCTTTTCTATTATAAAATGAAAATCGACCTCAATGTGCTTCGTACGGGCATGCAAAACTGGATTGGCTGACAACTAAGAAGCACCCAAATTATCACACCAAAGTTTGATGCTTTTTTTTGAAAAACTTTGAGCTCCTATAATAGTGACTATAACCATAAAATTTCTGTTATGGCATTTGCTAGTGCCTTGTACTCTGACTACGTACTTGATCTAGGCACTGTGGCTTGTTTCCTAAAGCTCCAAGATACAGGATTAATGCTAAAATAAATAGCATAATCTTTTGTAGAGCGTTTGACATCACGAGACCCAGCCCAATCTGCGTCTGAAAAGGCTCCTATGAGATTTGATGTAGACTTTTGAATTCTGAAGCCAACTGCTAGTGTAGCTTTGAGATACCTTAATATTCTTTTAACTGTTTTCCAATGCACATCTATTGGAGATGACATAAACTAACATACTTTATTGACAAAAAGTGAGATGTTAGGCTAGTGATTGCCCAGGCGGTGGGAGCAGCTCAAAGTTCTGCACCAGGCGTCCCAATGTGATGCCCAGGATTGGAATGGCCAAGATGATACCGGGGCAACTCCTGCGGCCAACCCCGAATGGCAAATATCTGAAATCATTGCCGTTCGCTTCCACCTTGGCTTCCTCCTCCAGAAACCTTTCGGGCCTGAACTCCTCGGGGTTCTTCCATTGGGCGGGGTTGTTTGCCAGCCACCACGCATTGACAAGTACCTTGCTCTCTGCTGGGATGTCATAGCCTCCGAGCTTGGCATTGTGGAGGTTCATGTGCGGGACTAGGAGGGGGATGGCCATCCGCAGACGCAGAGTCTCCTTGATCACTGCTTGGAGGTATGGGAGCTTTTGGGTGTCCGGCTCAGTTATCTGGACTCCTGGCCCGAGGACAGCGTCAATTTCTTCTCTTAGCTTCTGCTGGATGTGTGGATGGTTTACAAGCTCAGCTATGCCCCACTCAATGGACCACAACGTGGTTTCAATGGCTGCAACATTGACATTCAGACATCAAAATGAGCCATTTTCATTCCACACAACTCAAAACGAAAAGGGTGAGCAATCAGTATCAACAATTCAGTCATTTGATGCCGTAACTTATTTCATCAACGCACAGTTGACTCTCATAGCTTACCAGCAACATTAATGTTCTCAACAATGTAAAGAACATTGTCCTCATTGATCTCTCCCTTCTGCTGAGCTTCAAGGATGTGATCCATGGCGCACTTGAGCTTGGTGCTGTCTGTGTGCTTCACGGTGCTGGCAATCCTCCTGCGTCATAATCCAAACATCCTCAGGTCAGCAAAATAAGAAAGCAATTGAATCAAAATGTTGGACTTTGAAAGGTCGGTCAGCATCAGCTTACTTCCTCTCATCAACAAAGTGCTTCTTGAACAGCTGGAGTCTCTTCTCCTTAACCTGCTGACACATCTTCAAGTAGCCTCTCAGCAACGGCCTCAGAATCGGGATGAAATCTCCATAGTTGTAATCGAAGCTCTGGGCCAACTTGCTCCTCTCACCATTCAAAGCCTTGAGTTGGAGATACAAAGGATCATCCTCACTCTCAAATCTGAAATCGAACATGATCCTGTACATAATGTTGTACATCATCAGCTGGAGCCTCCTCCTGATGACTAGCCCAGTCGTGGCCGCCTCAGGATTCTTCTTCACATCCTGCACGACCCGATCGATCTCGTCCTCCCACCCGCCCCGGTACTGCTGCACGACTTTATTGGTGAAAAACGGGACCGTCATGATCCGGCGCATCTTCCTCCAGTGCTCTCCGTACACAGTGAACACCATGTCCTGGCCTTTCCCGGTGAAGATGTCGAAGACGACGTTTCTGGTCCTGGATCCGAACTCGACTCCCTGCGTGTGGAGCACGTCCTTGGCCAGCTCGGGAGACGACACTACCACCAAGTTCCTCTGCCCCATGCGGAGGAGGAAAATGTCGCCGAACTTCTTGGCCAACTCGGTGAGGTTGCGGTGGTTGAGATCATCGCCGACCTGTAGCCAGTTGCCGAAGACCGGCACAGGGATGGGGCCGGGCGGAAGCTTGAACTTGCGGCCTCGAAGCTTGGAGATGACGATAGCGACGACAATGGCGGAGAAGAGGCCGACGAGAGCTTTCTCAAGGAGGAGCAGATCCATGGCGGACTATGGATTAGGAATTCTGTCACCGGTAGCAGATTGAGTCTGATTTGTTGAAATGGACTGGTTTATATAGCGGCTTGCCAACCGCAGAAAAACTTAACGGCGTGTGTGTGTGGCGGGGTAGGTAGCGTAGGGAGATAATGGCGGTTGGTTCACATGTGGTTCGGTTCGCATTTAAATAAAACCGACTAATTAGTCTCGATCGAAACGAATATATTTGGTTCGATTTTCTCAATTAAATGTGCAATCTGGTTTGATTCGGTTCAATTGGGTTGTGTGGGTAGTTGGGATTAGGAAGGGGAAGGGCTGTTGATGTTTGGGGAAGATGACGACGTGAGGGGCGTGCTGCTAATGGTCGATGAAGGTAGTTGAGACAGAGTGAAGGGTTTTGGTTAGGTAAGAAATGTGGAGCGGTCTAAGCGATACTGCTCTTTGACATTTTGCGACTTTAAGTCTTTATACGTGGAGGCTCCTCCTCGAGAAAGCTCTCGTCGGTGGAGCAGTATTTGGGAGTAATTTTTGGATGGACCCATCAATCAAAAAGAATTCGCATATTTTATTAAAAATTAAAATGACAAATGATAATTTATCATTATTTTGATTTTTTTTTAAATTTTCAACGAAACACGTGGTGAATTTTAATTTATGGTGTCCACCCAAAAATCAAACTGTCGTACCATATAGTGGTGGCCACATTCCATTTCAGTCTTTGGACTCGTAACGAATTTAAATAAGACTAACTACGATACAATGAAGTTAGTGTAATTTTAATCATAATAAACTTGAGCGTGATAGCATTAAATTCATAATGATGATGAGGTGGCGGCAATAGGCCGACAATAGGAGGAATATATAATTAAATTTAGTATCAATATATTAGGATACGATAAATTAAAATGTATAAAATTGAACTAACATAACCTGAAGCGTAATAATTTAAGATAAATTCAGATAAGTTTCAGGTCAAAAGAATGAGATTTATAATTAAAGAGGAGAACAAACTTCATTTCTTTTTTTTTTGTCTACTGTAAAATTATAAATTTTTTTAAAAAAAATTTTAAATATAAATTACAACGCACCCACTCGACCATCAAATAATTTAAATTTTAATAATAAAGATTGTCACTATTCACCTTCCACCCTCTTTACCACACCATCACACCCCGGATGACTACTGTTAAATTATAAATTCAAAATGACATTCTCTCCAATAATCTAGCAATTATTTTCCAACTCGATTCAATTTAACTAATGAAATATGATCTCCTAAGAACAAATACGGATATGTGATCCAAGTATGAAATTCAGACTATTTTTTTTTACTTACAGTGCTATGCATTGAATTCTTTTTTACTTACGCTAACAAAGTAAGTTTATATATTATTTTAGATTACAAAATTTAAAAATGATCAAATTAATTTTTTAAAAAATTAAAATGACCCCATTCAAATTAAAAAATATACAGTAAATATACTATACTATATACTCCCTCTGTTCTCTTTTACATGTCACTTAACCGAATTTTTTGTCCACTTTTACTTGTCACTTAATAATTTTCAATGCATATTTAATATCAACAACTACCTTAAAATGTCAAACATTAATCACTTGTTTATTATAATCAATAAAAAAATCATTCATCACCAGTAATAATCTATCAAATTTATTTTTTGCAAGATTTTTTTAAAAAAAATATCAACCACTCATTCATTAAATTTGTTCAACCGTTAATATTAATTTTATCTTAATCTATTCAAATTAATCTTAAATAACATGTATTAGAGAACGGAGGAAGTAACATTTTAATAAATGACTCTCTTCCCAACCCTTAGGCATCCAGTTTAGACACAGCTCCAGAGTGTTGAGATCCTAATTCAACCAAAAATATTCGTCTAGGATTAAATATTCATCAACTAGGATATTAGTGCCTTGATAAGCCTCACTTGCTCCTTTGGGTTCGACTCGGACTTCCCGAAATTATTTGGCTGCAACTGACTCCTAAAACATAACTTGACAAATATAAAGGGTCAAAAATACGCCTGTCAAATTGGCGCCGTTGCCGGGGAACAATGGTTTAATTGTCGAGAACTTTTAACCAAATTTTTGTTTAGCTTAATCCTAAAAATTTTTCTTTTTCTTAATTATATTTTCCACTTTTTTTCGTCTCATCTAGTTTTCGTGAAAAGCTTTGTATGCTCAGGAACCAAGACGGTACATTGCTACCTTTGGATCCAGAAATAGAGAGAACTCTTCACAAAAATAGACGAGAACGTCAAAAGGTGATTTGGAAACCAGTTCAGGACACAAACCAATTTGAAGAAAACATGGCGGAACAACCTCCTCCGAGACCTCTAAAAGATTACCTGAAGCCTACCACTGATGGGTATGGATCATCCATCGCACCTCCACCCATCACAAAAGCATCCTGGGAAATCAAGCCTGCCCTACTCAACTTGATACTACAAAATACTTTTGGGGGCATGCCTAATGAGGAGCCAGCTGAACACCTATAAACTTTCCAGGAGATTTGCGACACATTCAAGGATGGTAACATACCTACTGATTCATTATATCTGAGAATGTTTCCATTTTCCTTGCGAGATAAAGCAAAAGACTGGGTGAGGAGGCAACCACATGGCAAATTCAACACATGGAAGCAACTCGCCGGTGGATTCCTCCAACAGTACTATCCTCCCGGACTGACAAATGAATACATCCGGAAAATTTCAAACTTCAAACAGTTCAATGGAGAGACATTATATGAAGCCTGGGAAAGATATAAGGATCTGCAAAGACAATGTCCACACCATGGATTCCCGAAGCACACTCTAATCAATTTCTTTTATGCAGGAATAGACTTCCAGACAAAGCAGACAATGAACCACGCTTCTGGAGGATCACTCATGGACCAACCTCCTGAAGAAGCTGAAAGCATAATTGAAGGATTAGCCACCAACTGCCATCTGTGGGGTGGTGAGAGGAGCTCACACTCGCAACCAACACCATCATATGCTCCCCACTCAGCAGCAGCTCCAGATGCAGCCACTCTAATCGCGAATCAAATTGCTGCCCTGACAAAGAAGCTGAATGGCCTAAACATGAACCAAGTGAACCATGTGTCCACCCTCACACCTTGTGGCATATGCAACCTACGTGACCATGACGTTTCAGATTGTCCACTCCTGCAGAATTCTCAAATGCCTGAAGCTGAGGTGAATTACATTGGTGGAAGAAACCAGGGAGGCTATGGGCAAAAGAACAATTACAACCCAACATATTCACCCAATAACAGGAACCATCCAAATTTCTCTTACCTGA
>NQLW01000098.1:1822023-1871614 GCA_002312845.1 Kalanchoe fedtschenkoi
GACTCAATGTCACTCGAAAATCATTTCATTCAAGCAAATTTATTGTCCGCCCATAGTTTTGGCACCATGTGATTTCAACCTTTTACTCGAGTTTCAAAGATGAAAACTTCATGTAATCCTCTATTTCATTTTCAAGATGATTACAAATAATTCATGCTTTTTTTTTACGGTGGAGTTATATTTATCAAAACTAATACCACACTATCAAAAAATAAGTGTGTTTCCGCAAAAATAATCAAGGGCCAAAATATGGCAACAAATTCTAAACGTTTGCAGTTAACATAAATATTATATTTTATTAAATCATGGATGAAAAATTGAACACAAAGGCATTAAATAAGATTAAATTGTAAATAAAAAGTTGACTGAAAAATGACCGCAAAATTCTCATAAATTGTAAAAATTGGAGACCATTCTTAGGGAGCCTGCGAGAAGAAAATTATCTACATTTAAAATTTTGGTAGCAAGATCTTCACAAACTCCTTACAAAAAAAATTTATACAGTGGCCACAACATGATCATAAATTTTTTTTAAAATAGAAAATGAAATTCCACATTTGTCACAAATAAGCCGAAAAACCTTCATTTTTTATTAATTGATCAGACTTCAAGTGAATCAATCAATACCAAATCTTCAATGTTGATCAACTTTGTCAAACTTCAGTATGTCTTTCTCAACAAATGCGAACCTTCACAAACACAAACCCTTCTCAACCCCTTTATAAATATAACTTTCTCATTCTCCGCTATTTTTTTATTTATCTCTCTTAATTCATTTCCTTCCATAAACACAAACTCACATTATTTTCATATTTTCCCTTTTATGGACCTTTCAACAAACACAATACTTCCACCTCCATTTGACTTTCTTATTCTATATTGAAGATAATTCACCCATAATTAAAGACAATCCACAAAAACAACTCACTACTCCACAAAACATCCCCAAGTGTCAAAATAAAAAATTTAATGATCTATTTTCATGTTAATAATAATTGCTTATCTAAATTTGTATTATAGTATTCTAAAGTCAATTAATTTAAAAAAATATTATACTTTTAAATTACTAATTTCATCAAAAATACACTTTTTTAAAAATATTTGGTCATAAAGTGAGCGAAAGATTATGTTGTTTGCAATGTAGCCGCAATTGCAGGAAATAAGTCACTGAAGAGTGGCCACAACCTGGCCGACAACTGTTTTGCGACGGTCATGTTCTGACCGTATGACTTTAACCACAATAATAAGCAAGAATTATTTTTATTGGCCAGTTTTCCTATCAATTTTCAAGAGTTCGTTTTTGAATTGTTAGTCACAACTTAGAATACATTGCAATATCATTATTCAAAAGTAAATATATTTAAAAATCATTATATTTGATTGTGATGCAAAGTATTTTACTACAAAAACATAGTGTATGCGAAAATTTTCAGAAATGTAAAATAGTAGAAAAATTACAATGTTGAAAATAATTTTAAGTTCTTTTCAAATTTACAATATATACTACTGTATAATATCAACACTTCTACACAAGTTGATAAAAATCTATGTTATCTTTTACTTGTCACTTAACATTTAATTATCCATTTTTATTTGTCAATTAACAACTCAAATGCGCATTTAGTTAGTATTGTCACCTAAATTCAAATTAAGGAATTAATTAGCTCATCATTGTGCTACCGTGATAGGGAATTCAGAAAAAGTTATGCCGCTTTCATAAAACTTGTGATATGTTACAATATATGTTCTATCTAATTGGTGCTTGGCTTTTGCCTCACAATCTTATCTAAGCGCCTAGGCTTCATGCACCGAGACACTATACACATTAATTTTGTCATGCATGTTAATGCAATCATTTAGATTCTGCATAGTAAAAATATGAACATAAATAGAATTTATAAGCACAAACTATCTCACATTAATCATCACAAGTATACAATAACTGAACTACACATGACAATTAGCCATTAAAGTCCACAGACATGGGTACATGCAAAATAATAGAAACTGCAATGTTACTCAAACCTACGCTAGATTGAACTCCCTTTCTACTCTCCACTACTCCCCTTCTTGCATTCATGCCTATTACTTTTCACTGTACTACACCGCACACCTTTCTCTTGTTAAGCTCTCTATACGTAGGTGTGAGGTAGCTTGGCTTCTAAGATACGAATATGGGCAATCCTCATGTAAATCTTTAGGCGATATTGATGAGCTTTAGACTTCTTTAGATTATAGATATTTGAATCAAGATAGGAGCCAATTTAGGAAGATTATCTGCATAGAGATTTTGCCGGTGACTCTAGCAGATATATATCGATATTTTGTCTCTGACTCCTTATAAAAAATTATTGATAACTCTCTGATCTTTCTGTATCCTTTTGAAACACATGAATTAGACATTTGAGCTGAAAGATACACTCGTTGATATTTAGAAATAATCTACAGAATGAATGAGGAAACTGCTGCTTGCCGCACGCACGTGTCACTTTTCACCCCGCGCGCGGCTCTGGCATGTGGCCAACATCACATCGTCTTGTTTTCCTTTTTTTCTTATATGACACGTTTCAGCTCTCCACCGCACATGGCAGTGACCACTTTGCAGCTCTTGCACTCGGCTGACTTGCGGTCTTCTGTCCAATTTCTTCTCCTTGTCCGAATTATACTTGAGAACTGCCATTTTTAGCACATCTTCACATTAATACCTAACATAAGCCTGAAATACAAAAAAATAGCTAAATCGATTATATAATACTCAAGAATGGTCTAGAATTAGATGAGTTAAACATGAATGAGATAGTCGAATTTGGTCTCATCTATTTTTTTATTGCGCAAAAAAATAAGTTTCAGGAAACATTACGCACGCATGTTGGAAGCTATCGCATGTGCATTTAAAATACCAGATCATGGGGATTTACCAAAGAGACCGCATACAAGAAAAAAATCCCACAAGTGCAGCCAGTTTTGTCATCCCGAGGCTCAAGAGCTGAGTTTAACCAGAACTGTTGTTTTCGGGTTCTTTCTTTCCCTACACTCTTTCCCTTTTCACTAAATCTATGATTTTGAATTGTGAAGACATAAATTATTTTTATTAGGAATAGATAGTCTGAACTTTAGTGTTAATACAATTTTTAGTCTTTTATTATTTTTATCCAATTTTATTTTTAGTTTTTGTCATATCTCACAATATAGTTAGCCTTGTGGTCTGATCTTACTAGTTTTGCCTCTTCTTTAAATCTTCCTTGGGCAATTTTGGGTGATTTTAATTGCCTGCTTCACACTGATGATAGAATTGGCTCTGCTGTTTCCCTCAGAGAGATATCTGAATTAACATCTGTTTATCAAACTTGCAACATTATGGATGTTCCTTACTCGGGTGCGAAGTACACATCTAGATCGCAACCGCACAGCTGCATGTAGGATTGGCTAACTGTTCTTATCATTTATATGTTCTGAATAAAATTATATTAAAAAAAAATAAAATAAAGTGCAAGTTCTTATGAAAAAAAAAATCAGGTTCATTGTCGTTGTGTGTTGGACCCATAGGTTTTGCTTTTTATTTTTAAAGGAGATATAAATTTTATTTACTTAATGCCATCAATGATGATATTATAAATGAATTTTAAATATTTAAGTAGAAAAAAAAAACATCATCATTGGGATGCGTAAATTGTATTTATATAAACACAAAATAAATGGATCATAATATCTTGCCATAGTAATTATGTAATAAGTATAAACACATCAACGTGAAACACATACTTGCTCCGAATAAAAAATAAAAAATTTAAAAGACAACCACCAACAAAGCGAAAAATGCCAATAGAGAAAATACCTCCTTTTCATATGAGGGGTTGTGGGATACATGTTGATTAAGTGAACGTATTTTTTTACTCTAAATGAAGAATGATGTGTTTAGATGTTAAATCTGACATGAGATTTTATCTGGTAAGAAGTGTGAGCAAAATCAACTCAAAGCTCTTAAGAAACATATGTCTAAGGTTGTTCACATGTTTCATACATCATCTCTAGCAAGTGAAAAAAGAGAGTAAAATACCTCATGTAGATCATCAAATAACTGGTTTTAGCAGACTCATTTAAGTCTCACACATATACAATTTTCAAATAGTTCAATGGTAGCCTTTCAGTTTATATGATAATCCAAAAGCCAAATGTGCTTTCATTAAGACAGATATAGAAAAGAATAAGGCACTCATACCTGTCTAGTAACAGTCTCTCAAAGAACAAAACTAAAGTTGTGTACATCAACCTTTTGATTGTGTAACTTGTGCTCAATGACCTATCATTAATCAGTTATAATACATAACTATCACAAATAGCTCTTAAACAGAAAATAGTTTTTGCATGATGTAATATTACAACTTAACATACTAGGAAGAAAATTAAACAAATACTAGATTATAGAGCAATTAACTTATTGCAGGAGCCATCCATCGGTACGTTCCTATTTCAGCTATCACGACTCCTGATGTGTTTAGAGACCTCGCCACTACAAAATTTGCGACTTGACATCCTGTCATTCATATCATTGGATTCAATTTTCATTGATGAAATCAATCTTTAACTTAACATCAAATAAAGATGTTAAAAACTTTAGTAAGAAAACAGAGGGGAAGTGTGTGGTGAATATGAATGGTTCATTATAAGAAAATAGGAGGAAGTGTTGATTTAAGAGGATCTAAATCCGGTGTTATGCTGCAATTTGTTGCACGACCTAAAATGACGTCATTTTGTTTGTTTGTTGGCTACTCAACCTTAAATAACATCATTTTGGTATGTAATTTAAATTAAGTAGCCAGCAAACAACCACAACTGCGTGACTTTGAGCCACGCAGCAAATTATAGCGAAGCACTGGATCTGATTCCATTTAAAAAGAGTTCAATCTCAACCATTAAACTTACATGGTAGAATGCTAGCATTTTGTAATTTTACACTAGGATCCAGCTACAAGGATTTACGAATGATTTCTACCTAGTGAAATAGCTGAGTTTACTCACAAGGCAACCCATAGCAGATAAGATGCAAATCTAAAATTATGCAAGAAACAATTATCGTATTGAGCGTCCAAAAGATCCTCAAGTAAGGATGAGAGGTTGAAACACTCCTTTGAAACATCAATTTTCAATTTAAGAAAGGATGAGAGGTTGAAACACCCCTTCTGCATTTACCAGTCAAAATACAAAGATTTGGAAGTGTGGTGCATGTGCCAAATGAATTGAACAACATTTTTGTGCAGAGCTCACCTACAAACTTAGAGTAAAATAAAAAATATTAAATATCTAACAACATTAAAGAAAATTAATTACGATTATCACTTAAAAAAATTACAATGAAGAATAATCACTACCAAATTTCATAGGTTTACCGGTGGAAAATCTAATCGGTAGGTAACCGATAAATTTTATTCATCGGTTAAAAAATTAGTAGCCGTTAAGTTAACCGGTAAAAAATTTATCGGTTAAATTAGAGATGGTATTACCGGTTGAAGCTAATTTACCTGGTTGGATTGATCCAAACCGGTGAGCCTACCGGTTGGAACAGTTTAGCTGGTAAACCGGCTATTAAACCGGTCGGTTTATCGGCTAAGCTTGGTTTAGTTGTTAAATTAGTTAGGTTATTTTGGTTTAAATTAGTTTTACGAATTTTACAGTTAGGTCTAAATTATTTTTAAGGATTTTATATTTTTTAATTGTATATTATATAATATAATATTATATTGGAGTTTAATCTTAATGATTTAATTAATCGGCTATGGTGTAATGGTTATGACAATTAATGATTTAATCGGTTTAATGGTTATGGCAATTAGGATTACGATTTTAGGATTTAGAATTTAGTTTAATTTTAAGGATTTACAGATTGAAGAGGGTTTTAGGGTTTAATTTTAGGATTGTAGTTTAATTTTAAGAATCCGGTTTACCTAAAATTAAACCAAACCGGTTTAAATTTAAGAACCGGCCAGCCAACCGGCATTCCAGCCGGTAGCCTAGCCAGCCGGCCGGGTGGGTTACCGGTTGGGTTGAACCAACCGGTTTTCCGGCTGGTCTACCGGCTGGAATGTCGGTTGGCCACGCAGTTCTTAAAATCAGATATGTTTCGCACGCTATTTTCACCGTTAGGTTAACCGATAATTATTTTAACCGACAAATAAACCGTAAATTTAATCGGTACCTATTTTAACCGATAATTTAACCGTTAAATTAACCGATATAGTTTTACCGGTTAACAATTAACCGGTAAATCAGTGAATTTTAGTAGTGAATCTGCACTGTTCATAAGTCATTTTATTGTTAGCAAACAATAATTTTCATATGTCTTTAGTTTTTCACCATGGACTTTGGGTCATATATTGCTTTAAATTTAGATTTGATTTGAGAGGAAATCACTGAGTTTGTGTGCGAGTTTCATTGTCCAACAGTAGCTGATAACATGATGTAAATGTGAAATCTTAGCTAACTTGACATATATGTGACTTATAATTTCACTATGCTGGTTAAACTCATTATAATTAAAATCATAACCTGATTGTTGTTATGTAGTTTGAGTTTTAATTAATTGGAAAAGTTTATTGATTTGTTTCACATGAATTGTATTAATATATTTAATAATTGTAATTTGAGCAACCCCATGTAAAAATATAAAATATTTCAAAAATCAAAAATCAAAATTCAAGCTTAATAATGGTATAAAAATTAAAACGTAGATCATTTTTATTATCATGAAGTAGCATGATTGTTTTATTTAAATAAATTTACTAAAAATCATGTTTCATTTGAACCGTGATCTTAAGATACATCTATGATCATACAAACGTGATATTTGGATGAGATTATCAAACATTTGGTTTTAAAATCAAGTGTCTTATGTTTGAATCTTCTGGATGCATCTAGCTCACCTTTGTGAGCATCAACTTGTAACTCTCCATGAGCACTCCTTGTAATGTCATAAGCCGAATTATTCGGTCATTTGTAATAAAAAAATTAAAAAAAATACCACATTTTATAGTATGAAGCGTGATCTTTGATGTGTGGTAAATACAAACTACCACGAAGCATGTTCTTAATTATAATATTTGTCCATGTTATAAAATTTGAAGTGTGATATTAGGTAGCATCTCATTCATCTCGCGTACAACTCACTCAATTATCACACGAGCAGATATTAATTATGTGTAACAAATGTGATTAAAAATATAAATTAAACGTGATTGAAAGCTATGATATGTGCCGAATGGTTGCTAGTGACCCTTGAAAACATGCATTGAATGTTTAAAACTACCATATATTACTTATAACTCTATGCAATGCTTCACGGTGAATCAAACCATCCTTCTCCTTTTTTATCTTAGAAAGTATGCAAAAGTTGATTCTGAGTAACAAACATGCGTGAATCTCAGCTTACTTTTTCAACAAGACTTTACTATTCATCAATCTTAGGTCACATTATCTAATCCAAAACTTTTTCAGCACCTTTTTTTTATTATTTAAATTTGATAGAATTAGCGTCAAATTGATTTGTAATTAGAGTAATAAAATGAGAATTAAATTACAATTTATTTAATCATATAATCTACAAAGTATATTTTTTCAAGAATTACAAAAAGTTATCGCAATACATGCAACTTTGTAAATACAGATTGTATGTCCGATATATTTATGCGAATTTCAAATTCATATTTAAAGAATTGGACTCCCAAACTAATTCTCTCATTTTATGCTAATTATTGTTTTCTATTAAGGTCTAGTATTGAACTTGATTAATTAAAAAATTCGGTACTGAAATTAAAAATTAAAAAAAATTATTTAATTTGAAAATGAGTGATAGTTCAAAATAGGTTGTAATTATCCTTTTCTTAATCATAATTTGATGAAATGGACTATATGGTGGGCAGGACCATTTGCAGGCCGAGTGGTGTTGGGCCTGAAGGCAGTCGGACGGATTTCAAAGATTAAAACAAATTAGGATTTATAAAAGAAGTTTGAAATCCGTCGAGAAGCAATTCTGTGGCGTCGTTTTATTGGCGGGTTGCGCATTTGCGATTTCGAACATTCTCTCACTTGTCACCGTCAGTCGTCCCTGCTAGTCATCGTCGCCGCCCACCTCCACCACGTCGTAGATTTGAAGCTCATTCATAGGTCACTCACCTCGAATGAGCGAGGTGGCTTATTGCTTGATTTTTTTTATTCGTTTTGATTTCATGCATTTTGAGGGGTTTAGGGTTAAAATTGGGCTGCATTTTTGGTGTTGTTTGAGAAATTAAGTTATGTATCGCGCAATTGTTGATGAAGGGTTGTAAAATTTGCATTCTTTTGATTTTAGGGTAAAGATGTTCAGCACCGGACTCGGGTTCGCGATGTGGAGGAGGAGGAAACGGAGGTGGATCATTTGCTGGCCGAGCCTAGAAATGATCGCGTCTCAGTTGATGACTGCTTCCGTGTAGATAATAAAAGCCGGGATGTGGATATCAGTGAGTAGTAGTATTTATGGTTTGTCTGTTGAGGATTTTGTCACCATAATGGGTTCGTACATCTGAAGAAAACAATACTATCTGCATTCTTGTTGTTTGGATAAAATAAGAAATATTTTACCAGTGAATAATTTAGTCGCATTGTTGGGCTGGATAGGGAATATATGATTCATGTAGTTTAAATGACAATCTATGATCGAGGTACTGCGTGTGGAAGACTAAACTTATAATTGTTGGACTTCTTTTGCGATGAGTGCAGCAGAATTCTCACAGTTTTCTTGGTGACAGGTTTGAGTTTTCTTTTTTTTTTTATATAATCATAGTTTGCTATTTTTATAGGTGGCCATGAATTGTATACTTGTGAAGAAGGAGACAACTATGAAAAAGATCAAGTATGTTTTCTATTAATGACATTTGTAATGCATTGAGTAAGCTGTCTGGGCTGGTGGTTCACCCATAACTAGCTTTTATTTTGCTACTTGGTATTGAAATACCCTGATTCCATCTTCAAGAGAATGGAAAATTGGTCTTGGCACTTGAAGTTTTCTGTATTTGGGATTTTGTATCCTAAAATGATATCTACCTTTTCACATTCTCACACTTAATATCAAGTGGGCGCCACTAGTGAGAATAGTAAGAGGTCACCAACTATCTGATAATACTACCTCTGCGCTGTTATAGGTTAAGCATTCTGACATAGGTCTCGATGATAAACGCAGTGCATCAATCGGGCCTTCCGCTGCATGTGAAGATTATCTATTAGGTAAAATTAGTGCTTTTGTTTCAGATAGTCACAGTAAATGGTTAATGTCAGATGGTTGTCTCTACTAATCTTTTTGTTTGGCAGACACTGAATTTGTTCATAAAGACTCAGACTGTGAAGATTTTTCCCGTGAGGGTATGAGTTTTGAAAAATCGAGTGTGAAAACTCATTCTTCAGGTTATAGTGGAAGTTAAAGCAGTGCTTTTGGGGCTTCAGAATCATCATCAACTTCTAGTGGAAAACCTAGAATAAGAAATGGCAATGATCATGACAAACTCTGTAAGTTACATCTTGTCTCACAGAGGAAATGCGGCTGTCAGAATCAAATAAAGGAAAAAACTGAGCTAAAAACCCCAATTCTTTATACGTCACAAAATCGTAGAAAGTTGCAAAGCAGATTGGAACTCGGGAGCCTTTTCAGCACAAGAGACATGGACTTGGCGTCGTTTTCTGATTTCCATCGGTCTTCAATAGAAGTGTCTGTCAAATCCAATCCTAGAAAAACTGAACAGTTTTTGTCAGTCATGGACTTGACATCGTTTTCTGGTCAGCATCAATCTTCTGAAGAAGCATCCCTCATATCCAATCCTTGGAAAACTAAACAGTTTTCGCCAGCCGAAAAGAGCTTAGTGAGATTAAATGGAAGCGAGCAGGATATGCGGGTCAAGGGCTCTGCTGAATCTAGCATTCATAAACGATTGCGTAGGCCTCCTGTTCGGTACATAGATGAATTTTCTGGATCTGTGTCGCTGTCAGATGAAAAGCATAGTGCTTCTGGTACGCCTAGGAATAAAATTTTGAATGCGAGAACTTCCATTGAACATGATAACGGGCATAAGGTGTTCAGATCATTCAAACTAGCCCGACATGAAGGGTTTAATGGTACATCATCTAATAAGTCGTCTCTAACCATCAGACATGTTTGTGGACAATCTAAAGAGTTCTCACCTGTCACAGTAAGGATATTTTCAGTTTCCCTTTTGCATTCTGTTTGAAGAGTTGTGAATCAAACCATTAATAAACAGCGTGCTTCTCATAACTTTCAGTTTCTTTCTGCTAATGATCATGGCTCGTGTTGTTTTCCAACAGACTTGATTCTGATGAAGAGAACGATTTAGATGAACCTGAAAAAGTCTCTCTGGCAGGAAAAGGATCCAAAAATTGCAGTGACAGGAGGAAGCATCAAATGATTTGGACTCTTCTGGAGGTTATAAAGCTGGTGGATGGTATATCGCATTATGGGGTTGGAAGATGGACTGAAATCCAGAGGCTCTTTTTCCCTACATCAACTTATCGTACACCAGTAGATCTCAGGGTATGTTTTGGTTAGCGGACAAGTTCTTTTTCTTTTTGGTGACTTCTTCTTTAAGTCGTCCTCAAAGTTGAATCATGAATACGCAGGATAAATGGCGAAATCTTTTGAAAGCTAGCAATGCATGGATCCAGAATGACCAGGAGGTTAGTCACTGCTCTCACAGTATGAACCTATTGCTTTTTACTTTTGTAACGATTGATAGTGATAGAGTTTCAGATATGAAGTGTTAAATTATTTTATTTGTAATGGTATGATTGATTTCAACTCAGTATTTAGAAAATCTCACTGCAGCTGAGCAAAATGTCATTTCTGAACAGTTTTTGTAGTCAGAAGTCCTACATGCATTTGCATCAGTAATAAAGTTCCTCTCACACTTGCCATGTTTCAATCTTGGGACAGGAAAAGGATGAGGAGTCACAGAAAAATGGGCATCGGCAACTGCAAAAAGAGATTCTGCACCGTATCAGTGAACTTGGGCGTCTTTATCCTTACCCTGTGAAGCGCACTCCTACACACACGCCCAAATCTTCTTCAAGGAAGTGAGTTCAGAATGCTCGGTAGGTGGCTGGCAAAAAATGGATCCTTAACAAGTTTCTCAATCTTTAAGCATCACTAGCTTTCCCATCCTGGTGAAGTGCTCTTGCGAAGTGGGACGGAAGAAAATAGGGCATCACTTGGAGAGCGTCACCTTAGCTAAATGCCCATTTGTAGATACTTAGGGACCTATGAGTATATCTATATATGTCTGCTGTCTCAAATTTTGTTGGGATGGACTGTCTCTGCCGGATAGAAAGACTCAATGTTTTATTAACACTTGATTTTCTTTTACCTTTTCGTGTCCAATGCATTGTCCTTTGACCTCCGAAAACTTGGAAGAGTCTTAAAGCTCAACACCACGCCGGCATCAAAATTCAAACCCACCTGCAACATTTTGCATTCTCAAATTGCAAGGGTCTGGCACCATTAAAATAAAGATAAATGCATGAGCAATTCTCCACGTGTGCCGTAACAACTGGCGCTCTTTGCAGGCTCACCTTAGCGTTACACCATAGTACCACACTCGATCACCGGATGTTTATTTATTTTTATTTAAAATGCAATCAATTTAGGATATTTATTTATACGTCTGATTATTCTGCGCAGTGGTCAGCTCGAAAAGTCGAAAATGGCTTCGCAAATCTTCCGACGCGTCCTGCAGAGCCGAGCAACGACCGGTTTCTTGTCAACGCCATCGATGTCGACCGGGCTGAAAGCCTTTTCCTCTGATTCCGAATCCGGTTTGATCCGCGCCACTCTCTTTCCCGGTGACGGAATCGGACCTGAGATCGCCGAGGCCGTCAAACAGGTAGCAGTTCGGATCTACGTCCTGCCCAAACTCGTTCCATTACTCTGCTGTTTTTATTTACTTTCCAGCTCTAGAAATCGAGCAGTTTGTAGGAAAGAATATATGCTTATTCTATTGTTTGTTTATAGATAATCGCGAAATTTTACTTTCGGCATCGTTTAGGTGGATTATTAGGATTTTGGTGATATAATTAATAATGTCCACTGATCATCCAGTTTTGTGGTTGCTCTTACCTCTTATTTATGTTACTGAAGTATCTAATTCTGAGGTTGGGGCCCTGCAGGTGTTCAGAGTTGCTCAAGTGCCCATCGAGTGGGAAGAACATTATGTGGGTACTGAAATAGATCCTAGGACACAGAGTTTTCTGACATGGGAAAGTCTAGAATCAGTTAGAAGAAACAAGGTGGGCTTGAAAGGGCCAATGGCGACACCAATTGGAAAAGGTCACCGATCATTGAATCTTACATTGAGAAAGGAGCTGAATTTGTATGCCAATGTCAGACCTTGCTACAGCTTACCAGGTTACAAAACGCGGTATGACGATGTTGATCTTGTCACTATTCGTGAAAACACAGAGGGGGAGTACAGTGGACTTGAACATCAAGTAAATCTACTTTTGAAAGACGTTTAAGTTATTTTCCCGAATAAAAGAACTGGTTTTATTTAGCACATGAAGAAGGATGTAATTAAAAGTTTTATTTACGTCTGTTAGGTGGTGAGAGGTGTTGTTGAAAGTCTGAAGATCATTACGCGTCAAGCGAGTTTGAGGGTGGCTGAATATGCTTTTCACTACGCGAAAGCCCATGGAAGACAGAGGGTTTCGGCAATTCACAAGGCTAATATTATGCAGAAAACTGATGGGCTTTTCCTGAAGGTTTTTTTCTTCTGAATTTTTGTGAGATTTTTTCCTATAAATGGGAATGTTTGAAATCTGAAATTCACTTTTTGAACTATTCAGTGTTGCCGTGAAGTGGCTGAGAAGTATCCTGATATAGTGTATGAGGAAGTTGTCATTGACAATTGCTGTATGATGGTATGAATTTTCTTCAATTTTTATCGCTGTTGGTGCACATTAAATATTTGATAGTCATTTCTCCCAAACAGCTTAACCCACCTCTTGTAAACAGCTTGTGAAGAATCCAGCATTGTTTGATGTGCTTGTGATGCCTAACCTGTATGGTGACATTATAAGTGACCTGTGCGCTGGTTTAATTGGGGGTTTGGGCTTAACTCCAAGGTACTAATTATTCAACCCTTTTTAGTGAAATTATGTTGCATGACAATATATCCATAAAATGATTATTACTTATTATCCACTCGTATGAAGCTGCAATATCGGCGAGGGAGGCATTGCTCTTGCTGAAGCTGTGCATGGTTCAGCACCTGATATTGCTGGAAAGGTTAGCTCCTGATCACTCATAGTGAAAAGTGAAAACTGACTCAGTGTTACTCTCTGTACCTACCATGTTGGTTTGTTCTCCTAAATGATTAGTTGTTTAATTGCTTCCATCTCTTGTTTGTCGCGTGCATGGCCATGTTGCTTGTGAAAATAAATGGTCAGTGAACTCATTTATAAGTTAGCAACAGCCTGAGGAAAGAAGATTGTGAATTTTTGCCTCTCCGTTATACAGATGTCAATGAGTCTTGAGATAGTTTTTTTACGTGTGTGGTCTCTGATGTTTGGTAGCTGCGGTCTAAACTCCATATAGATGAGACTTGCCACGCACACATCCCTGCACCTGCTACCTTGCATATCTCTAATTTTAGGAATATTATCTTATAAAAAGCTTGTTGGTTGCAGATAGCTGTTTTATAACAACACTATTTATTTGCAGTCTGACACTTGGCTTTAGTGTTTTCTTCAACGTTTAGTCTGCAAAGCATTACAGATAACTAATTTGTGAGTTTCCATCCTTGATTGTTTGTTGAGTACAGAATTTGGCCAATCCGACAGCCTTGCTGCTGAGTGCTGTCACAATGCTCCGGCATCTGGAACTCCATGATAAGGCTGATAGAATCCAAGATGCTATCCTCAAAACAATTGCAGAGGGAAAATACAGGACTGCTGACTTGGGCGGAACTGCAACCACTTCTGCCTTTACTGAAGCAATCTGTGACCATCTTTGAAGAATTTTGTGATATCTCTGCTGGGAATGAAGCAACAGTATCCTTGCAGCCGTGCAGGGATGATCAATATGATCCTTTCGATCTGTTACCACTACCCCTTTTTTCGTCAACCAATATATATGGCACATAAAAAATATGGTCTATTAACATGAATTCCTGAATGTCTTTCATTCATTAGAGACCAATTGAGCATGACTTCATGTGAAGATCATATGTAATAGGGAGCTGAACTCCGGCAGTCCGAACAGAGCAAAATTGTGTTCCCTGTTTCTATTTTCGTTGGCATCAAGAAGAAATGGCGAGTTATTTCAGTTGGGTGTTTTGAAATCACATTGATGCTGACATAGATGGTCATCAATGGATAAATATTAGCCGACTGATACACGAGTCACTTGTAGTCTGTGTGTACATTTGATCTTAGTAGTAACACTAAACTATCTAAATTGTGCTGCTGAACCTTCCTTGTAGACTTAGCGTTGCGGGTGGTTTATTATACTCAGCGGCACATCAAGAGCCTTCCATGTTGGGGTACATTAGCGCAGCGGACAACCTCAAGGAAGACATACTCATCACAAGGCACGCACAGCTTAGGCTCTGTGGCTAAGTCATATGCGCAGTCATGAGCTTGGTCCAGCAAGGCCTGAAGCAGTGAGTGCTTCAGCAAGCTAATCTTGATCACATATCTTTTGTGCTCCTCTCCCACATAAACGGCCACATGTCCCTTGGGCACGTCGCCCGGCACATTTTTCTGCACCTCTTGCACTGAGAACGGCCGCCACCATGAAACCCACTGGCTCAGCTCATAGCACAACGAACCACCCCCGGCCTCCGCTTTGCTTCTGCAGCTGCCGTAACCAATTCTTCTCCATTTGCTCCGGCATGCTTTCATAACCTTCCCGTCAATGATCTTCATGGTGAGTAAAAATTAAGAAAGAGAGTTGAAGGAGGGTGTGGTGGGCTTTCGAGGTTGAAAGGCTTGATTATATAGCGTGTGGGGGTGCATTCACATTCTAGTAGCGAAAACCAGACACCTAAAAAAGTGGCATCTTGAGTAGGTGAGTAAGTAAGTAACTATGTTGCATTTCTACTTTTGTTGATTCATGTACGGAGTGCATTCGCGTGTTACAAGATTTGATTCATAACCTCGTCCCTGGAAAATGAAAAAGATCCCGTGGCCAGCTCACCCAAGTGCATCCCCTCGGGACACAAATTTGTACTTTCACGTCTAGATCCAAACTCCACTCTCTCCATCCACTCTATCTCACACTTTGATTTTTTCAACCAAAGGATATCACGAAACCCAAAATAAAATAAAATAAATTCTAAGCTTAATCCTGAACTTTGGAGAAGAAAATTACCCAACCTAGTTAAACTCATTTAAATTGAATTTGGGGTGATATTATTTATTTAAGTTGGGTTTTGGATTGCACTTTTTGGATTGGGATGATCTTTAGGTTGGATAAACCGAATTCGGATTGACCCAAATTGTAAAACACAATCCGAATTACAAATATATAAAAAATAAAAATTAATTTAAAAAATTAAAACTTTTTTTATTTTTAAATATGTTTTTAAAAATTTTAAAAATTTATTTTTTAAAAAAGTTTTAATGATTTATTAATGAAAGTAAATGGGTCAACACAAATTAAGAATTTTGAATTAGGGTTGGGTTGTATTGTTTAAAATTTGGGTTGAGTTTGAGTTGAGTTATTTTATTACAAATAAATTTGGATTATGAGAAACTCAACCCAAATTTAATTTTAAATCCATATTTACACCCCTACTTATTGCGCATCACAAAACCGTCCGTTTTGATTGTTTGATCGCTACTCAAATTAAAACGACGTCGTTTTGGGCTGCACAACATCATATCCTTCCTGAATTTAGAGGGTTCTTGGGATTTGATACCCCATTTTTATCACTCAATTCGGATGCATCATGAGGAGGAGGGGAGTTGAGGATTAAAATTATATTTTTGTCCTTTATTTAAGTTTTGTGCATTATGATGAAAAATACCATGTAATAGTATTTTAGTCAAACTTCATTCGTAAACAAAGTGAAAGAACAAAGTCTTTCTTCTTTACACTTCATTTGTTTTTTTCTTTCTTCTCCTCTTCTTTCCCCCACTTCTAAATCTTCTCTAATTCTCCCATACTCTATAATAAAGCCCTAATAATGGAAACTCTGGCACCTCAACCTTCTCAGCTGTAAATAAGTGAATTTTTTCTCAAAGATCATGTTGGAAACAAAAGTTTTCTTAATGGTCTCTATCTCAAAAAAATATCAAATTTACTTTTCCGCAAACGCCATTTAAAAATGCAGTGTGATGAGGATTTAAATTTCATGGTGGTAAGAAAGTTCAAAGTCATTCAAAATAAAAAGGTTTTGGTGCAAAAAATTAGTTTTGGGATAAAATAAAGTAGTTTTAGTTTTAATAAAACCACTCAATTTGTACGATACAAATGTTATATACTTATTGGCGATTGAAAATCAAAACGACGTAGTTTTGATCTTACTGTAATTAACTTGGCTATTTGGGATCTTAATCTATGTGTTGAGTATCAACAGTATTGGGGACAATAAGGTGTCATTCTGTAAAATTAAGAGTTGAATGTTGTATGAAAATCTGAATGGTCAAACCATATCTGATTACTGAATGATTTACTTTCATTTGGTAATTTATTTTTTTAAAATATCTTAATATATAATGATTTGTCAATATAACGTTAAAATATACTTCTAATTTCACAACATAAAATAAAATTAAAATTTATAGTCATGTAATAAAAATATTAATTATTGATGAAGTCTGTGAGATTCTAATTGAAGAAACTAGCTGCAGTCGGCACTGATATGACTCCCCTACCTGAAGTACGATCCGGTCAGAGTTGATTCCATAAAAATATGAAGAAAAATCACCTCTGAATGATTCAGATATAAAATTGATAACAAATCATTCAGGCTTTCCAAATATTCATTAAGAGAAAAAGAATAAGTGTTCCGTTCACTAAGTGCTTAATATAATAAGAGACCACATCTTAATAGAGCTCAATAAGTGTAACAAAATAAAATCCAAGTCAACTCTTTGCCTCATATATAAGGAACACTGCGTTCTCAAACTGCATCTTAAGTGATTGCAGTTCAACTATTTATCACATACATGTGGGACAACCGTGGTCTGAAACTGCATCTTAAGTGACTGCGGTTGGCTTTATCTTTTAGGTGGTTTCAAACAACAATTCGAGACCACCTGCCTTTTTAGAAAACGATTAAGAATGTTTAAGGACCTCTTCCTCACTGCCATTTCCCTTAACACCTTCAGATTCAAGCATCTCTCTCACGCCTATTTACCATTAAAGCCCCAACACTAGATTCAATCTTTTCATTCAGTTTACTTTTTATTCATTTATTTTGACCTAGCTGCAAGTAAAAACCCATGCTTGCTTCAGACCTCTCCCTCCCATCTGAAAATCAAAGATTGGTTTTTTTTATTTTTATTTTTCTTGATTCAATTTTTCTACTCTAATTATATCAATGGTTGTTGGATTTGGTCTGTTGCAGTGCTTATTTTTACTGAGTGTTTGATAAAATGTGCGTGCATAGTTTTTTTTTTTATTAGATTTCTAGTTCTTTTCATAAAGGTCAGAGCTAAGGTATCGGTTCATGTGCAATGATGGAAAGTTATTGAAAATCATAGCTGGGAAGAATGCAGATAATGATGCCGAGGCTTTTCCAATCTGAAATCGTGACCCGACTGCAGGATATAGCCATCCATAGTTTTAGAGTGCACTTGGTACTTATGACTCAATTGTAGTTTCAGAACGCGGTTGGTCTTCTTCTAACACCAATTTAAAACTGATGTTTTTATACATGTGTGATGACTGAGATGATGTTTAAGCAGGTGATTGGACTAATTTTGAGTGTTTGACTGTTTACAAGTGTTTACACCCAAAAATGGATCTATTTCGGTCTGATTGGACCAAAGTGTGATACGAACAAATCGAGCATTAAAGACTAACACCGAAGGAGAAGAAGAAGGCATGTCATATACCCTTAGCTAATGATCCTCACCTAGCAGATCCATGTCCACGATCCTCAACAGGAGGACTCACTGTGAAGACTCACAAACTCCAAAGATAGTCGAATCTTTAAAAAAGCTCTTGAGAGAGCCGTAGGGCTGCCGGAGCCTTAAAGGAAAATTAGAGAATTGATCAAAGAAAGAAAGTGAATCTTGGTGGGCTGAAAATCTTTTATTCAAAACTCTAATTCTAATTAGTTACAACAGTCACATATATATTGTGACGAAACACAAACACAACAACCACATCTTTACATAATACACAACAGCCCTGTAAGTTATAATATCAAACATCCGAGCCTCTTTTGTGTTCAGTTTGGACTGATCGATCGACGATGTAAGAAATTAGAGAAGCCAGCTTGGAATTAAGGAGACAAAGTACGTCCTTAGGCAAGACTTTTGTAAAAAAATCTGCTAGCTGCGCTGCCGTGGAGATATGCTAAAGAAGAATGAGGCGAGAAGCAACACATGCACGAACAATATGATAATCGATCTCCACATGCTTCTTCCACTAATGAAAAATAAGGTTATGAACAATATGAATGGCTACTTATTATCGTGATAAAATAAAATGGGAAGAGGAGGATCCATACCCATGTCAAGGAGCATGCGAATTAACCAATAAACTTCATAAGAACACTGAGCCATGGCAAGATATTCGGATTCGGGAAAGTTGCGTGAAATAGTAGCTTGCTTCTTTGTCTTCCAGGATATCATGGAAGAGCTGAAAAGAATACAATATTCAATAACTAAACACCAAGAAACACGGCAGGTTGCCCAGTCTGTATCATAACAGCAGTTAATTCGATAGCAGAAGAAGAAGAAAACAACCCTTGAGCAAGTGCGGCCTTGAGATAGCGAAGAACTCGATGGGCTACTTAAAGGTCATCTTGAGGTGGAGCACTCATGAATTGATTGATGATGTGTATCAGAAAAGCAAGGTCAACTCGTGTGATGTTGAGATAGATGAGTTTTCCAACGAGCTTGCGATACACCTCAGGTTCAGTGAGCAAAGAAGCCTTAGATAAAGCAAGTTGTTGTTTGGTGTCCATACGTGTTGCACAGGATTTGCAATCAGTAGATCCAGTATTAGCCAGAATGTCAAGAATATATTTGTATTGATTCAGAAAAAAGCCAGAAGAAGAACGGGCAAGTTCAATGCCAAGGAAGAACTTAGCATGTCCAAGGTCTTTAATACGGAATTGCTTGTCAAGGAACATCTTGATCTCAATGATGAGGCTAGGGCAAGTACCTGTGAGAAGGACATCATCAACATATACAAGTAGCAAATCAGGTGATCAGCTCGACGAAGAATAAATAGTGATGAGTCATTGAGAATGGCCATGAAACCAAATTCAAACAGGACAGTACTAGATCTAGAAAACCATTGTCAGAAGGCATGTTTTAGACCATAAAGACTCTCTATTAGTTTATAGACTTTCCCTGCTTTCTTTTCAGCTACATAAAAGCCCAGAGGAAGGGACATATAAACCTCTTCATTGCGGTACCCATGTAAAAAGGCATTATTACATTGAGCTGAAACAAATGCCACACCTTTGGTGCTGCAATTGCTAACATCAGCTAGACAGTTGTCATTTTGATCATCGAAGCAAACGTGTCATGATAATCTAAGCTAAAAGGTTAGAGTATATCTCTTTACCAAAAGCCTCATTTTGTGTCGTTCAATAGAACCATCAGACTTATATTTGAGCTTATATACCTACTTACATCCAACAACATGCTTCCCTGGTGGTAAATAAACCAATATCCAAGTATGATCGTTCTCCAAAGTTTGAAATTCAAGCTGCATAGCCCCGATCTGTGATCGCGGGATGCGAGTTGCCAAGCCCAAGATCCTTGACTTCGCCGTCTAGATCTAGAGTCGGTGCCAGATCTCGAGTGAGGCGCACGGTGGGATGCAGGTGAGGCCGAATCTGAGATTCGGCACAGCCCGGAGCGCTTGAGGACCTGCCCGTCGCTTGGATCTGGCCACCAAGGCCATCAGATTAAGAACCAGCGCCTTGAGGGGCTATCTTACGGCTCTCCGATGAGCGAGTCTTCTGCCCTCGTGCGACGACCGGGCAAAGCAAAGGATGAGAACAGGCAGAGGAAGGCCAAGGGATCAATCAGGCAGTGGGGACTTGATGCAGCGAGCAGTTGGTCTTCCGGCCCGCAGCTGGTTGGGGTGGGGACGGGAGCGGCTCAACCCGATGCCTAAGCAGCATTAGAGAGTCTCCATGTCGGGGGTAGAAATGGCCATGGATGGTGCTGTTATGACTAAGTGGATGCCAGATCTGCAGCTCACCAGGTGAAAGGAGCTGATCCCAGGTCACGCGGCCAGCCAAGGCGGCCTCGGACGGGGGATTCAGGCCTCCTCGGCCACCGCAGCTGAACGCGAAGGGACGCGCCTCGCTAATGCTGGCTCGCGTCTGATCTCGACGGGAGGGGAAAGGGTTGTGGCCGGAGTGGGGGGGAGGCCAAAGGCCATGCCAGTTTGCGACTGTGAGGCCTAACCGGGGGGGAGGTCGTGGCCTGTGAAGCGGTGGCTGGGGTGGGAGGAACAGGAGTGAGGGTGGGGATGGGATGTGCAAAGGTGGGGCAGTCGATGTGCGAGGAGAAGGGTCTGCCCCGGCCCTCCTCCTCCACCGCTGGCGGAGCTGATTTTGGGTTCTTTAGAGAGAAGATTTCAAAAAAATAAGTTCTTGCATCATCTTTTGAAAATAAATGAGCATTCCTTCAATTATTACAATTGGAAACAAATTTTGATTGAGAAATCATCGGATCGCCCGTTTATATACAGCAGTTGATGACTTCATTTTTTGTTTTTTTTTTAAAAAAAAACTTATTAATTAACATGATGAATCATTTATATTTAGGAAAAAAATAATACAACGACTTATTTGCATCTCTTCTTGATTTTTTTTCTTCTTTATTTTTTAAGGGGATCGATAGTGGTTCCCCACTTCACCCCTTGGTGGCCAGGGGCCGCATACCCCATCCACTTTGATAGTGTACGCTCATACTCACTGCGGGCCAGCTCACGCGCACCTCCGGTGTATCTAAGCGTAAATGCGGTACCAACAGAGCTTGAACCCAGGACCTTGGGGTTGTTAGACAACACCCAATGCCACTAGGCCAACACCTTGTTGGGCATCTCTTCTTGATTGGCGGACTGTGTCTCCATACCACATAATTCAAAACTAAATCACTTAATCATTGTGGTATTTTTTTAATTATTTATTTCATGGATAGGGGTCCAAAGGACCTATCGGCGAAATATCTAGATGGATGGCGCGAAGCCTAAGGACTCAGGGAGCCTACAAAGTGGTGGCACTAGGCCTAAGGAGGGCTCGGGGAGCCTACAAGAGGGTGTTCCAGATCCAAACTCCAGAGGGTTCGGATCTGCCAGATTGAGCAGATCGGGGTTGAGAAGCACCAGATCTGAGCTCTAAGGTGTCCCAAGCACAGATCTGTCTGTTGCAGCTCTAGATCTATGCTTGAGAGGAGAGTGATGATAAGGTGGACGCAAACAGTGGTGCCGGCGACAGTTAGACTGTTGTGGCCATGTGGCCTGGAGTGGGCCTGGCCCTGAGGCCTGAGGTTTGGCAGCCGCTGGACGACCATTGCTGGATCCGAGCCAAATCTGACGAGCGGGAGTAAACCGAGCGCGACACCAACCAAACTTACCGTGGATGGGGATCCAGGCCCCTGTGGCTCGGTTGACTAGGCGACGAGGGCTCTAGCCGGGCGGAAGACATGTAGAGAACCACTGCAACGGAGTCAGAGCCGGTAGACTGGCGGGATAGTGGATGTGCGGGGAGGAGGGCCTACCCCACCCTCCTCCACAGATTTGTAGAGAGTAGTTAGAGAAGAAGAGTTTTTAGAGAGAAGAGGGAGAAGACCACCGATACTACGCTTATAAATAAATTAATCAATTTAAGTTTGATAGAGTTATAATTTTGAGTAAAATTTTGATGGGCCAGTATCATGCTTTCATTGAAATTTTTTTTAACTTTTTTATTAAAGCATTATCATTTTTTTATTTAATATAAACACATTCATGTTTAATCCTGAAGTAATATAACATTTAATATGATTAAATTGAACTTCTGTTAAAGTCTGATTTCAAATTTAATTTTCTTAATAACCGTATAGTTTTATGTTGCATAAGTGACTTTTACTTTAGTTTAAAAGTATTCAAAATTCTATTTAAACAATACAATAAAACTAAAATTTACAGATTTATACGAGTATTGTATGTAGCATCATTATATAATGCGTATTTTTATATAAAAAAAAGGATGGAGCCGCAAAATATAAAATTCAAAACTAAGGTCAATTTCATTTTGGATGAAATCATGAAAATATAATATTCACGAGTACAATATTACGATTTGGTTAGAAAATTATGCTTACGATTATTTATTCTAAAAAATTCATAACTAATCATACAATTATTTGAATTAATTATTAAAGGAGATTAATCTTTTTTTAATACACAAATTAAATAAATAAAATATCAGATGTTAAATCTCCAATACCGCTCCCATATCCTACTCATTACCTATTCAGCAATGTCACGCTGCGTCCCCTACGCTATATATCTTTGATTGGAGGTTTCACATTGAGTTTTTGTATTAAATATAATCAGCTGTCATTTTTTCCTTAAAATTTATTTAAATGTTTGGAGATAAATGTAAACATAAAAAAAAATCTAAATAGTAGTTTATCACAATTTTATTTTCAGATTATGTAATAGTAATGTTATAACATATCGCTTATTTATCTCAAATTTAATGATAATAAGCTAAAAAATCATTTTGTATCCACACAAATATAAAATTTTAGAATACACTAAGACCTTATTTTGTTGCTCTTATTGAGCGTTATTAAGAGATAATATCTTATTATAATAAGCGAGTGAATCGATAACTTATTTTTTTATGTTAAATGCGATTCACTTGGCTTGAATAGAGAATAAAATAAATTTCTCAAGTTATTTAATTTTTTTTAAAATTAATAATAGCATATTAATCTATACAAATCTTGAAAATTATTATAGAGTTATTCAATTGATTTAAAATAAGTAAAGAAAACTATTTATAAAAATAATGAAGGAGATATATAAAGTGTTTGATTATTGAACATTTTATATTAACAGTTATGAGTGTCATGTATTTTATTTTAGGGATTTGTTTTTGAATAATGAGATAATAACTAGAACCCCATATGTTATTCTTAATTGAAGCCATATATATTTGGAGACAAATAACTAATAAATAATGACAATTATATAAATTAACTAGAGATATAAAAAAAGGAGGACGTGGTATTTAAAATTTTCAAATTTAGGGACTACTACCTTTGATGAAAAATGTGGAAAAATGATGATTATGGTGGAGTTATCATGTATATATATCACGACTATCATTATATTTTTATGTGTGAAATTATATGGAGAATTTATAATTTTAATATTTTTGGAGATCCTTCAATAGAGAATTTGAGTTTTCATCTTTCTGAAGAACAATATATTGTATTGAAGAAGATGATCCCCTGATTGGAATTCTTGGAACAAAACAAAATGTAAGATGTTTTAAATAGCAACAGAGTTGATGTATACATGATTATGGATTGAATTGAAACTACCTACAATATTATAAAATTAAAGATCTAACTTATATAAAATTTCTTAATGATTTTGTATGGAACAAATCGAAATTTCAGTCGGCACCAAGAGAGCGCGGTTTCTCGATAAATATGATTTTCTATATTCCTCCTGAGATTGATCAAAAACACATTTGAGAATTTTACTCAACAAAATCAGAGCAGTTGTACTTTGAAGGTATCTGAACAATTAGTATCAAACATTTAACCAAATCACACTTTATCGAGAATCCAATGCTTACATAATCAAAAATTTGGGTAGAATTTGGGAAGGCAAAATTAAAAATTTTGTTGAAATTATACATATAAATTTATTTTATATTTATATAAAAAAACTTATCCTAGACAGAAAAATTTTAGGTGAGATTCGGGGGACGACCGCCCCCTCTGTCCCCAGTGGATCCGCCTATGACTCAAACCCACTTCACCCCAGGAATGTTGATTATGTAGAAGTGGTATTTAAATACACCAACGGTATGTTGCAACATCTAACATCTAGAGATAGAAATAGAGTGGAATTGAAAAATTATATTGTGTGATTGTAATGCACAATTGCCCAATATTATAAATTATGTAGCATATGAAGAGGTTTTTGTTGGTGCATATAAGAGATCGTATTTCACACCGCCCATTGAATTCAAATACTAATCTATATGTATAGTTGCACTCTCGCACTCATTGCCAATTGATTTTGAGTGTGGATCCGACTAATCTACCGTTTTCAGAAATATGAAATAGTAAAAAAATCATAATGGTGAAAATATATTTGATTTTAGCGTGAAAAAATCAAAAAATAGATAACACGTATATGATACAACTATTTATATTAAAACTTAGAAATAATAAGTGTTGATACCTATTTACTAATAAAATAAAATAAAAATGCAAACGACTAATTAAAGGACGAAATTTGCCTTGGAGTTTGTCGGAGTCTGTTTGGACCGGGTTGTCAGGAAGAGAGGATGAAGCGCCAGGCGAAGGCCCACAACAATACCATAACAAACGAAGATGAGCCCTATAACAGGCGCAACAACCTTAAACAAGGATCGACTCACCGTACTCTCGTCCCATCTCGCTCCCCATCCCTCCGCTACCATGGCTTCCGAGAAAGAAGCTGCTTTGGCAGCTGTTCCGTCTCCGACTACCATGTGAGTTTTTTTTTTCTCTTGAATGTTTCTGAAAGCCTGGCTTGTGTTTAATCAGTACTGTTAGGGTTTCTTTTAGGGCCAGGATCACTTGTTAGACCTAATTGGATCGACTATGTATGGGGCTTTACATTCCGTTGCAGTTTGTACTGATTGGATTATGTTGTGTTGAAATGAGTGTGCTTTTGAAATGTGTGATGTGCAGATTCGATAAGATCATCAACAAGGAGATTCCGGCAAAGGTTGTTTTTGAGGATGATCAGGTATTGAGTGGGGTTTTTTTTAAATAAAAATTCATTTCAAGTGTTGGGTGTTAGCTGAAACTGAAATGCTGTTTGTTGTGTTTGTGATGAGGTCCTTGCTTTTAGGGACATACAACCCCAGGCTCCTACTCACATCCTCATCATCCCTAAAAATAAGGATGGCTTAACTGGTCTCGCAGCAGTACGTCCCAGTCGCTCTTTAACCCATACTCTATCTGTGTCTCTGATGTTTTATTATTGATTTATTTTCCAGAATCCTGATCTGATCTTACTGTTGGTATCACTTTAAAGCGTTGTTTTGTTATGGGAAAATGATAGGGAAATGAAAAAGAATCTCTCAGGGATTCCATCTAGTTCTCTCTTGTTTGCTTATATATGAAAATACCAAGGGAAGTATTTAGGAATCCATATGTATATCGTTGGTTTAACCAAAAGCATTAGTAATTAAACCAATTTTTCCTTTAAATTTTCCACCTTATGTTTTTCTCCAAATTTTCCCTACAATCCAAAGAAGTATTCTTGTCATTCTCCTTTCCCTCTCGTTTTTCCTGAACCAAACACTGCATAATCTTTCTGTTAGCTTCATTTGCTTCAGACATATGCCTTGTGAAACGAATCCAAATTTTTCAAGTCACAGAAGCATTTTCTTATGTGCTTCTAAGCAGTTAGTGTACTTGATATCTCACATCCCTTGGTTTCTGGAATCACTTGGTGCTTAAGTTGCTGCTTCTCTCATTTGATTTAATCTGTTGTTGAAGATCATTAGTTCCATTATTTATTACCACCATCTCTTTCTCAAATAAAATGAAATCCCATTTTGATGCATTTCTTTTCGGACAAATGTCATTCAGACTCAGTGTTATAGAAGAGATCATCAATACTAATGCTGCTGGTATCATCTTAGGCTGAGGAGAAACACTGTGAGATACTCGGGCGTCTTCTTTACACTGCCAAGCTCATAGCTAAGCAAGAAGGTCTTAATGATGGCTTCAGAATTGTTATCAACGATGGGCCAAGCGGATGTCAGTATTCTCACTGAACAAAATTTAATTTTGACCCATTCTCATCATTTGTCTGTTTGTCACTGAAGCTTTATGTACTTTCTTTTTTTCAGGTCAATCTGTTTACCACATCCATGTGCATCTCCTGGGCGGACGGCAGATGAACTGGCCTCCTGGCTAAGATCATATTCTTTACCATCTTCATCCAGTAGAGCATCATGAGGCCTCAATAAGCTGCTTGGATGTAAACTTGCTTGATTGGTCTCACCATGACTTTACCAGTCTATCAATCTATCTATCTACTCTTTTGGAGTTGGATTTAACGGCGAAACCATGTGATGAACCCTGTGATAAGTTAGATATTTTCATGCCCTTACGCATTAGACCCTTACGCAACCATCTGGTAGGCTGATCGATTGGGCAACTTGCCAACCAAATCAACCTATCAACCAACATCGCTTTTTATAAGAAATTTTTCGATGGACACATTCTATCATATCGATTTTGGAAACTGAGTGACATGTGATGATGATTCATAATTAATTTTTAGAAAAAATTTGCCTTGTGAACATAGTATGATTAAAATGAATTCAACATGCGACTTTGCATCATGTCCACTCCCAACAATTTCTCTGCTTTTTATAATACATGGTCTCAGATTGTTCAACATCGTTTTACAAAGGCTCCTCAGCCCAAATCGCAGAGGATCCCATTCGCCGGCCTCAACCCGCCAACCAGGATCCAACTCCAACTACCAACAAAATCTACTTGGCTTCTGCGTGTCACGATTCAGTGAACAAAACTTAAGTATTCCCGCCAGCGTCAGTTTCATTTCATCGGTTACGTCAACACCTCGTTTCTCCACAGCTGTCCGATTCAAATGTTTTTATTAATAAATCCCGCATGCACGCGCCCACGGAACCACAAAAACGTTGATTGTTTCGCTGGTAGCGTACGATGTGTTTGTTGTCTGATCGAGAGTTCCTGTTCCGATCGTTAGACAATCAAAATGGGATTTTTCAACGCTTTACTGGAGATTATCGGGTTAGGGATTGGGATTACTTTCGGCCTCTTTCTGGGGTTTATGTTCTTCGTGTACGACACACCATCAAAAAACGTCAAGGTAATTCAAATCTGCTCCAAACCCTGTTTACATGATAGGGCCTGCAGTTGATTGTTGCTGAAAAGTTGAGGCCTTTTGACTTGATTACAGTCTCTGATGAGTAATTGTTCCTAGTTGTGGTCTGGGTTGCTTTGTGATTTTTCTGTAGAGTCTAATCCATTTCTTAACTTGGAACTTGTGGGAGGAGTTTCTGAAGCATGTGCTGAATTTGATTGATTATGAGTTTTGGGAACGTCCTGATTTAGTTTGGAGGTTTGTACAGGACCCAATAACAAGGGCGTTGTATACGTTCGATTCAAATTCTATTCTTGATTTGTTGCCTGAAGTTCCCTTCTGGATAAAGCACTCCGATTATGAAAGGGTGAGTATTTCTTACTGGCTGGCTTATTACAGTGTTATATTTGGCTGGTCTTTAAGGTTCGTGAATGATAATGGGTTGTATGTTAAGTTTAGGTGGATTGGATGAACAAGTTCTTGAATGATATGTGGCCTTTCCTTGATAAGGTAACCGAGTAAATGCATTTAGTTAATTTGAAGTTTGATCCACAGTGTATTCTCCTCTGCATTGTTTTCTGAAATTTCATTCTTTATTTTTTTTCCCTCAGGCAATTGGTGTTATAATGAGAGATACAACAAAGCCATTGTTTGATGAGTACATTGGCAAGTATCAAGTTAAGGCAATAGATTTCGAGAGCTTGTGTCTCGGGTCTCTTCCTCCTACTGTTCAAGGTAAAGAGGAGTCTTCTAATGTCTATCTTGGACAGCTTAGTTTATCTTTGTCAGATTGTGCTGAGAGTTTCATTTTCGGTTGATCAGATAACCTGAGGGGATTTTTTAGTTTCAGCATCATTGTTGCTTCACTTGTATCTGATGTATGCACTGATCTTACGACTAATTTGGAAGGTGTAAAGGCGTGCGAGACAAATGAAAATGCATTGGTGATTGACTCTGTGATCAAATGGGCTGGCAATCCTAACATAACCTTGGTGATCAAATTGCTGTTTTTGAGGATCACAGTGCAAGTGAGATGAATCTTGTATATTTTAACTTTGTAGTACGAAGATTCTATTTTTGAAAGTTTTCCTGATGCAATGTGTGCTCTTCGTACAAGTTTCATAAATAATTTGGTCCGATTTTGATACAAAGAGTCCTAACTCCTTGCAACGTGTATTTATGTTACTTGGTCACAGCTGGTGGATTTACAAGTATTTTTGGCACCAAGGATAGTCTTGAAACCTCTTGTGCCGACATTCCCATGTTTTGCCAATGTCAGTGTCACTTTATTGGAAAAGGTTGGTGGCGATTGCTTGGAGTTGTTTTCTTTTGTGCTTTTATATGTTCGCGAACATCCTTAAACTGATGTCTCTGTCAATTTTCTGGAAATGCAGCCGCATATAGACTTTGGACTGAAATTATGGGGAGGTGATCTCATGGCCATCCCAGGATTATATCGTTACACCCAGGTCTTTTCTCTCGCTCTGATGAGTCGCATCCGTGGTCATTTGTTTTTCGATCACTTGAAGCGCTTTACGACTTAACAAATTGTCAATTTGATGAACCTTCCTAAAAAAAATTGCATAAACCAAGTAGCGTGCTTATTTAGCAGTTTGGCTGCTGAATGCTGTCAATCAGAAAAGAAGTTCTTTTTTATGCGTTATTGATGATGGATTGTTATTAAAACATCTGCTGATTGATAGTAATACCTGCAGGAATTTATTAAAAAACAAGTTGCTAGCCTCTATCTCTGGCCTCAGACTCTTGAAATACCAATTCTAGATGGATCAGTGTGAGTTTCTTTTGGAGTTTTCTTGATATCCTTTTACTCTGTGGCAAGTCGTTATGTCTGTATTTGATGCATAGTTGTTATCCTTGCAGAGGGACTCTGAAGAAACCTGTGGGCATACTGCACGTAAAGGTTGTCCGAGCCATGAAACTTTTGAAGATGGACCTGATTGGAGCTTCTGATCCCTATGTGAAGCTCAGCTTAAGTGGTGAGCGATTACCTGCTAAGAAAACATCAATTAAGATGAAGAATTTGAACCCTGAATGGAATGAGGACTTCAAGCTTCTTGTAAAGGACCCTGAGACTCAAGTGCTCCAGTTGCATGTTTACGACTGGGAAAAGGTTAGCCGACACTCATGTTCCTCAAACATTTTTAGATGTGGATTATGCCTATGCCCATTTATTCCTTATCTGAACAAGTTGTGGCTCTATAAATTTTCCTTGTAGTTGAAGACTCATGATAAGCTGGGGATGCAAGTAATCCCGTTGAGGTCACTCGTTCCAAATGAAACGCAAACATTTACACTGAATCTACTAAAGAATACAGATCCGAATGATTATCACAACCGGAAGAGCAGAGGCCAAATTGTGGTGGAGATGACTCTAGTACCGTTCAGAACAGATGACGAGATGTACCTAAGCGGCCATTTAGATCAATCACTCATAAGAGAGCGCAGCGAAAGGCTCCAATCCATTTCAGAAATATCAGCACCTATCAGTGGGGCAAGCTTGCTTCAAGTTACCATTCAAGGAGCTGAAGAAGTTGAAGGCAAACATCACACCAATCCATATGCTGTAATTCACTTCAAAGGAGAAGCAAGGAAAACCAAGGTACATTGGCATTATATTGCTTCCCTCACAAATACTCGAAACTCAGACTTCATCGCCCCCAATAACTACTCACATCTCCTTTTTGATTGTAGACAATGAAAAAGACTCGGCATCCATGCTGGAATGAAGATTTTGAGTTTGTGCTAGAAGAGCCACTGACCGATGAAAAGATTCGAATAGAAGTTATAAGTAGAGGGAGGCGCTTCAGTTTTAACCGAAAGGTGAGAATAAGAATAAACCTTAATAATCTCTTGCTGCTGCTCACATACACACACATCCATTCAGCTCCGAAATGCTATAACTAAGCATTACTTGCATGTCTTTTTTTTCAGGAGTTCCTCGGGCACATTGATATTAACCTGGACGACGTTGTCTACAACGGACGCATCAACGAGAAATATCATCTCATCAATTCGAAAAATGGCATCCTACATGTTGACATCAAATGGAAAATGACTTGAAATGCTCTCTCAATTTTCAAATTTTACTTGTACAGTTTGCACCTTCATTGTATACAGCACGTGAGTCCCACAACTCCAAATTGTAAATGTTGAACACTTCATCGTATCTGTCGAGAGCTTCAAATTTCAGCTTTCAGTCTGTCAGAAGCTTACTGGATCGATGCCAGTCAATGTTCGAGTTGAAGCGAATTCATGCTGTCCTGGTTACTGTCGGATCACCAGAGTACGACCCGTGTGCTTCGGCGTTGTTATCCTTCGCTGCATTGTCGGAGAATGGCGATGTTGATTATGCAAGTCGAGTCTTTTGGACGATTTCCAATCCCAATATTTTTGACTGGAACACGATCATAAGAGGATATTCGAAAAGCAGGACGCCGAACAAGTCGCTGTTGTTTTATGTCAAAATGCTGCGTAGTGGAGTTGCGGGAGACTATCTGACGTTCCCGTTTCTTGCGAAGGCTTCGGCGAGGTTAATGTCGCTGAAACACGGGTTGGCTGTTCATGGATGTGTGGTCAAGAATGGGTTTTCATTGGATATGTTCGTGCAGAACTCGTTGATTCATATGTATTGTTCATGTGGTGATGTAGCCTATGCACGCCAGGTGTTTGATGAAATTGCCAACAGGAATGTGGTTTCGTGGAACTCTATGTTGGATGGGTATTGTAAGTGTAAGATGATGGATTTAGCGAGGGAAGTGTTTGACGAGATGCCTGAAAGGGATGTTGTGTCTTGGAGCTCACTGATTGATGGGTATGTTAAGGTAGGGGAGCATACGGAAGCCTTGGCGCTTTTCAGTAAGATGCAGCTTTCTGGGCCCAAGGCGAATGCGGTAACTATGGTGAGTGTTTTATGTGCTTGTGCGCATCTCGGCAAGCTTGATCAAGGCCGGTGTATGCATCGTTATATGAATGAAAATAAACTGCCGTTTACCTTGGTGCTGCAAACTTCACTTGTGGATATGTATGCCAAGTGTGGCGCAATAGAGGAGGCTTTCGATGTCTTTCGTGGAGCCTCAAAGTTTGGGAGTGATGTATTGATATGGAATGCCATGATAGGAGGGCTTGCGACTCATGGATTAGTGTTAGAGTCGCTCGAGCTATTTACAGAGATGCAAGCTGCTAAAATAAAACCAGATGAGATCACATATTTGTGCTTGTTGAATGCTTGTGCGCATGGAGGGTTGGTGGAGGAAGCATGGGGCTTCTACGAGTCACTGAAAGAATTTGGCGCCGCACCTAAATGTGAGCATTATGCGTGCATGGTGGATGTCCTTGCTCGTGCTGGTAAATTAAATGAAGCATACCACTTCATATGTGAAATGCCAATCGAGCCAACAGCTTCAATGCTGGGGGCATTACTCAGTGGGTCGATAAACCATGGTAGATTAGAACTTGCAGAAACTGTGGGAAAGAAACTGATAGAGTTGGACCCGAGCAATGATGGGAGATATGTTGGGCTGTCAAATGTATACTCAATTGTCAAGCGTTGGGATGACGCTAAATCTATGAGACAGGTTATGGAAAGAAAAGGTGTGAAGAAATCACCTGGATGCAGCGCTGTGGAAGTAAATAATATCCATCACAGTTTCATAGCTCATGATAAAACTCATCCCATGTCGGAGACGATTTACAAGGTGCTGAATCATGTTATAGAAGAGATGAAACCAGAGTTGGATACAGAGACTGGGGAATATAAATATCTGTCTGATTGCTTCTAATTGTGGGAATGGCAACCACATCAGGGTTCGTGGACAACTTGCCGAAGTAAGGGTACATTGTTTTTCGTTACTGTTTAAAAAATGCCAGCAGATTGGAAAGATTGAAACTTGCATAACCTAGGAAGAGCATAATTTGTGATACACCTGTACATATATATATGGCAGTGACAGTGACACATTCAAGACCAGACCAAATCCACACACACTCTCCGCTCCACATCAACCTCTGCTTCTTCTACCTGCCCATCCTTTGCGGCCACCTTCTTCCTTGCAGCTCCTTTCTGTGACTCCGTAGTCCCAAAGCAGTTGGAGGCTGCAGTGAATGGCAAACTAGAGTTCAGCAGCTGGGCATCTTCAGGATTGAAAAGTTCAACCAACAAAAGAATGAGGGAAGCCATAAGAACTTGAGAAATGAACCAAAGAAATTCTGGAGCAGTAGTGCTCCTGAGGTGCTTCAAGTATGAGAAGACTTATCGGCTATTATGAGAGAAAGAACAGATGTGTGCAGGTATTTATACTGAAACTGGGCCAAATTTACTTGCACACAATAAATGAGCTGCAGGTATTGATTGCCGTTGATTTCAGTGCTGGCTTCATTTATACTTTCGCCGTTCTTTGATATATGTCGTTTAAGATTAATTTGAGTAAATCAAGGTGAAACTAATGTTAGCGTTTGAATACATTTAATAATTAGGTGGTTAATATTTTTTTTAAATTCGTGTAAAAAATAAAATTGGTAGATGATTACTGGTGATGAATGAATTTTATATTGATTATGATAATGAAATGATTAATGTTTGACATTTTAAAATAGTTGGTGATATTAAATATGCATTGAAAATTGTTAAGTGACAAGTAAGTGTGGAAAAAAAAAATTTGATGGAGTGATATGTAAAAGAGGACGGAAGATACACCTATATGCATGTTGTTGAGGGTGCTTTTCTAGCGTTGCCGGTGGTTTTGAATATGAAGAAAGAGATTTGCAAAAGTCATACCAATACCATGGGTTGGATATTCATATTCTCAACCGTCGGATCTATTTAGAAGAAAATCTGTGTTTACATCTTCTTATTTTAACCCCTCCTCCTTTCTTAAGCTTCTTGCCGGTGAAACATACTCCCTCTGTCCTCTTTTACATGTCACTTAACTGAATTTTTTTGTCCACTTTTACTTGTCACTTACTAATTTTCAATGCGTATTTAATATCAACAACTACCTTAAAATGTCAAACATTAATCACTTCATTATCATAATCAATAAAGAATACATTCCTCACCAATAATCATCTACCAATTTTACTTTTTGCACGAACTTTTTCAAAAAATTATTAACCACCTACCTATTAAATTTGTTCAACCGCTAACATTAACTTCACCTTAATCTACTCAAATTAACCGTAAACGACATGTATTAGAGGACGGAGGGAGTACTACTTTGGTTCTATTTTATTTGTTACTAACTTATTCCCTCCGCCTTGATATACATGTCGTTTAAAGTTAATTGAATAGATTAAGGAAATATTTAATGCTGAAGGTTGAGGAATTTAATAGATAAGAATTTAATGTATATTTTTAAAATTTTGTGTAAAAGGTAGAATTAATGGATTATTACTGTTGTAGAATTATCTTTTTATTGAATAATGAAGTCATTAATGTTTGATTTTTTAAAATAATTTTATATATTCAATACGCACAGAGGAAATAATATTCATTTATCTATTTTTATTTGTCACTTAATCATTTTCATGCACATTTAATATTGTTGTTAATCGTAAAAACTAATAAACTAATTTCTTCTTCATCATAATACATAAAAAAATCATTCTATACTAGTAACAATAAACCATATTTTACATTTTAAATAAAATTTAAAAAATATAAAAACATACATGATAATTGTTGGAGAAGGGAGAACACTAATTGTTACCCGGTCAAAGTAACGTAAATGCTAACCGGTTAAAGTGAAGTTAAAAGAAAAAATTTAATAAGCTAATATTTAATGTGTTTTTTTTACGTCGATACAAAATGCAGAATAAAGTAATTAATGTTAGGGTAAAATGAGTTGTCATGAATTACTATTAGGAAAATGAAATTATTAATATTTGACATTTAAAATATAATTATAATTATTAAAATTGAATTGAGATTTCTCGTAAAATTGTATAATAGTTTTAATTAAATGATAAGTTAAAAAAATAGAGAAATTAGGTTAGGAGGATACGAGTAGCAGCCTCAATTAATAATTTGAAAAATTAAAGGTGTTGCACATTAATTGTTCAAAAATAATTTTATTTTTTGAAAGATCACGTGAAATTTGCTCATCCTACATCTGCCTCTGGTTTTTATAAAACAATTGGTTTTTTGCTTTTTTTCAATTGGATAGTTTATCATCATGGAGCTGATTTCTATGATATTTAGTTTGATCAGTAATTAAAATGATATTGTTTATTACTGAAACGTCCAGATAAATAAACAAATCTTGGAGGACCAGAATAAAATATTTTAGTTAAATCAAAATCAACAAAGACACGCGAAAGAAACAAATAGCATCTGCTCCTGATCATTATCCCCTGTGGGTTTGATTGGGCCTACCCGGCAAAGGGGGCTTATTATAAGCCCAACCACCCACATGTTGGGGCGGCATCGAGGTAACCAAACCTGCGCCAACTCGACGTGGGCCCGGACCCACCAACACTGCTTTCTCACTCCGGCAGCCCAGGCCCAACAACCCATTTCCTCTGCTCCCGCTGTTTCTCCTCCCGCCTCCGTCGCCCTCAATATCTACCGTCGTCGTCATCATCATCATATCCTCGTACGTCGCCACGCTCGCTCGATCGAACCCCTCCGCTGTCGTCACGCTCCAGTCGATGCTCGCCTCGCTCGGCTCGTATCCCTCCGTCGGCGCCACTGACGGCGTCGCTGGCTCTTCCAAGCTGTTTCGACGGTACGGGTTTGTGGTCGATGTGATTACGCTCAGCCGTCTAGGGTTTCGGAAGTTGGCGGCCTCGTCCAGTGAGTCGCGGAGGAAGTTGTGGTTGTTGTTGTTGTACATTTGGTAGGTTGTTTGAGTGGATGTTGAGAAGCTCTCTAATTCGAAGAGATCGGAGCTTCCGTCGCTCGCGGCATCGTCTTCGATAAACTTCTTCTTCGGACCTTGAATTTCATGATTGGATGGGTGAAAAACCTCTAGTGAATCCCTTGGTGGATCTTCCGCGTTTGGTTTGTGGTTTTTGGTTATGGTTACCGTCTGCGATGTTATTGATGGCTTCAGAATCGGAAACGAGAAACCAGCTACTTCGTTGAAATTTCGTCCGGCGGTTAGCGAGATTCGGAGGGGTGGATGGTCGACTGCTAAGTGATCTTTCTCCGGTGACAGTCTGTGAGTGGTTTGTGTGGCTGTGCTGGAGTTGGTGGTTGTTTTTCCTGATGGTAATTTCTCTGTTGGAATTTCATCACTTCGTTTTGAGGCATTCATTGAAGTGATTGATCGGAAATGTATAGGAGATCTTGCCTCTGACACAACTGTTTTATCATCCACCTGGAGTGATTTTTTACCTGTGCAAGGACAGTGGCGTCCAAAGAACCATCTTGGACTGTTGATCTTTTTCTTTTCATCAACAATGGGATTCAGATTGCGAAGAGATACTTTGATGGTACCAGGAGGGTTAGGCAGGAGGCCTGTTTGGCTGTTCCAGCTGGCTTCAGAGGATGCCGTTGGAGTTGCATGGAAGGATTGAGCTCTGTAATTTCTAGCACTATAGGCATCAACAGAGGATGACACAGAAGAGTAGCATGGGAACTCAGTGAGGTCATGCTGCTTGGTCGTTACACTCACTGGTAAGAGTTTGAAAGTGTGATTTGGGAACTGTTCATTACCTTCGTTGAAGTATTTCTGTGCATCGAAGATGCTTATCTCGTTGTCGTCTACAGTGTGGTTTTTGAGATTCATTTGGCTCGCAGGAATTGTCTGAGAGAAGGTGGTCTCTTGGTTGTGTGGCTTTGGTGCAGTGTTGCAGGAGTTTGGAAGACACTGCTCTGTGATGTTTAGTTTGGATTGCTGAAGTCCTCAGTTGAAGGAGCTTGACACCGTGATGGTTGCCATCGAGTGTGAATAACTGTTGTTCTGCTGCTCCAGATGAAGAGCAAGCAGCTGAGTTTTTGAAGCAGACAGAGAGAGTTGAATTGAGTGATTCTCCGAGGGCATTTGAGTGTGGATATATGTAGGATCTTCTTGAAATGGTAAGGTATAGTTTGTCCTGACCCTGTTCAATGACTGAGTTGAAGATGCCATCTTTACTTCAACCTTCTCTGAATTTTACAAATAATATTCTGCTCTCTTTATCTTTCACAAATAATTAATATCAATAATTTAGTGGAATAGTTCAGTCTCTTATGTGTGTGAAGTGCATCTTTATTATGTCAATCAAATATAACCAGTTATGTATTTTGACCACTGAGTTAGGATTGGGTCTGTAAGCATTCATTGATTCCGGATTTGGACCTTGCAAAAATTAAATTGGGTGTTTTATTTCATGGGTTTCCTAGCTAACATGTGGAAAAGGCATGTATTGATGAACATATGGATGCAAAAAAATATATGGTATCACTATCCTTTCTCCTTATGGTTCCAAAATGAACCATCTTTGTCAGGACCAATGACTATGTAATGTAGCAACTCGCACACCTTAGTAAAACGTGTTTGTTTCGCTTCACTAATTGTATACTACATGCATGGTCCAGTCGAGATAACGACTAATGACTATGAAATGTAGCAACTCCAACATGAAAGTAAAAACATGTTTGTTTGTCCTCCGAGTCCTGTTGTTATCTGGTTCATCCTTCACCAGTTGTTCTCACAAACCCAAGAATTATAGATTACATGTTTTCTACTAAATGCATGATCCAGTCCGAATAAGGACCATTGGCCACATCAGGTTCTATTTCTTTTCATGGTATATCTTCTTTGTTCTTGATTTACTTCCTGTGATGGTTCTACTCAGCAACCCATATGCAGAATGACAGTGGGATGCTGGCCTACAATTAGAGCTATTCCATCTGTTTTGTTGGACACGAGGTAATGAATGCCAAATCATTTGCATTATTGGCACTTTTCCTTCTTTCGATAATCCCTAATAGATAATGTTAAACAACTCTGAATGTGATAAAGAAAGCCAGAGAGATTCCCTGATGTATTAAGATAATGAGAAAAGGCAGATGACTTAAATTTAGGGAGCTAAATGTCTCGTTAAAAGCACAAATTATACTACTTGATTAATGTTCGAACTTCATCTTCCAGAAAAAGGCAGAATAGATTTAGGCAATTAAAGAGACCGTACTTCCAAAGGATAGAGCTAAGCTACACCATATATAGATAGTGCTTGTGTCGTATACTGTTAATCAGCATTTTCATTTCACTACACTGAAGGATCAGCTTAAAAGTTTACTTCATCTATGGTCTGTTGCATAATATTGTCGACCAGCATTGTCTTTCCAACTCAGTTTATAACCATTAATTGTCTATCATCTAAGCCCTGATTCTGAAAACTCTGATGCAACAGCCATTGTTGTGATGTTCTGGATAAGCTCGAAGTTTTGGTATCTTGTGGTCCTTCTGACACAAGTTTGAAACATAAAAGTCTGCAAACAGATCTTGTGAATCAAGAAGTTCTGTTGCGTGGTAGACCAGTGAAGATAATGTGATGGCCTAAATATGCAAACAGTTATCTATCTAGTTACATATACTACTGTGAATATCAAGGAGCCTATGCCTTCTGATCACTATTTACTTTCTTATGGTCAGTTGCTAAGTTTCCATTCTCTACAGCCTCATCTGTGTGGCAGGAAATCAATTAGAGATGTGTAGATCATTTGAGCAAAGGAAACTACAGGATCAAGTTGGAATAATGTATTATTTTGTTGCTGTTATTACTAGATCATTTGGTTAGATGAACAGAATATGAGAGCTAAATATATATATATATGTATATATATTATTATGCAGGCCTGGATTTGATCGTGGTCAGGAAACCCTCATGTGACTGAACAATGAAAGTCACATTGGATGGTGGAGACATGGAAATCCACAAATTGATTAGGATATAGGTGATGAAGTGCAGTGGTATGTATGGAGAGGAGAGAGATATCACAACTAACTTGAGAGAGTGGGGCTTAATTTGACAAAAGATGAATGGGACGATAAAAAAAAGGGCCAGTTGGAAGACACATGAGCTGCATCAATCGGACCAGGACAAGAGCTAGTTGGAAGCCACATGAGTGGCATTAATCGACCGGGACATCTTCTTTTGTCCTCAAGCTACGTAAGTTCCCATCTTGTTAGGTCAGAAATATGAGGCCGCGATTGTGGCATGTCATCCCCTCTCTTTCTTATTTAGGCATAGTCTCAGAGGATGTATCAGTCAGGGAGTAGGTACTCCCTTGGACGACGTCGTTTTGATTTATTTTAAAACAACGTCATTTTGTGTTTGAGTTGAATTAAATGATGTTAGTTTTATTCGTACAAAACTGCGTCGTTTCAATACTTTGCATTCAATTCATCAGAATTTATTGGATATTCATCAGAACTGATAAGATATTCACCAGAATTGTTTTGATATTCATCAGAATTGCTCCTATATTTATCAGATTATTTTATGGTCTAAATTAATTATTTTTGCTTCCATATTCATCAGAAATGTCTTGATATTCACCAGAATTATTTATACATTCATCAGAATTGTTTCTATATTTATATAATTATTTTATGGTCTATATTCATTTTTTTGCTTTCATATTGATCAGAAATGCCTCGATATTCACCAGAATTGCTTATATATTCATCAGAATTGCTCCTACATTTATGAGATAATTTTATGGTCTAAATTCATTAGTTTTGCTTCCATATTCATCAGAAAGATATCGTATTCACCAGATTTGCTTATATATTCATCAGAATTGCTCCTATATTTATAAAATTATTTTATGGTCTATATTCATTTTTTTTGCTTCATATTCACCAGAATTATTTATATATTCACCAAAATTACTCATATATTCATCAGAATTGCTCCTATATCTATGAAATTATTTTATAGTCTACATTCACTAGTTTTGCTTCCATATTCATCAGAAATGTATCGATATTCACCAGATTTGCTTATATATTCATCAGAATTGCTCCTATATTTATAAAATTATTTTATGGTCTAAATTCATTAGTTTTACTTCAATATTCATCAGAATTACTCATCTATTTATGAGATTATTTTGTGGTCCAAATTGATTAGTTTTGCTTCCATATTCATCAAAAATGTCTCAATATTCACTAGAATTGCTTATATATTCATCATAATTGCTCCTATATTTATCAAATTATTTTATGGTCTAAATTCATTTTTTTACTTCCATATTCATCAGAAATGCCTAGATATTCACTAGAATTGCTAATATATTCATCAGAATCGCTCCTATATTTATCAAATTATTTTACGGTCTAAATTAAATAGTTTTGCTTCTATATTCATCAGAAATATCTCGATATTCATGAGAATTACATATATATTCATCAGAATTGTTTCTATATTTATCAGATTATTTTATGGTCTAAATTAATTATTTTTGCTTCCATATTCTTCAGAAATATATCGATATTCACCAGATTTGCTTATATATTCATCACAATTGCTCTTATATTTATGAGATTATCTTATGGTCTAAATTTATTTTTTTACTTCAATATTTATCAGAAATGCATCGATATTCACTAGAATTACTAATATATTCATTCGAATTGCTCATATATTTGTGAGATTATTTTGTGGTGTAAATTCATTAGTTTTGCTTCCATATTCATCAGAAATATCTCAATATTCTCTAGAATTTCTTATATATTCATCGTAATTGCTCCTATATTTATCAAATTACTTTATGGTCTAAATTCATTTTTTGTACTTCCATAATCATCAGAAATGCCTAGATATTCACTAGAATTGCTAATATATTCATCAGAATCGCTCCTATATTTATAAAATTATTTTATGGTCTAAATTAAATAGTTTTGCTTCTATATTTATCAGAAATATCTCGATATTCATGAGAATTACATATATATTCATGAGAATTGTTCCTATATTTGTCAAATTATTTTATGGTCTAAATTAATTATTTTTGCTTCCATATTCATCAGAAATATCTTGATATTCACCAGAATTGCTAATATATTCATCAGAATCGCTCCTATATTTATGAGATTATTTTATAGTATTTATTCATTAGTTTTGCTTATGTATTCATCAAAAATGTCTCGATATTCACCAGAATTGATTATATATTCATCAGAATTGCTTATATATTTATGAGATTATTTTGTGGTCTAAAATCATTAGTTTTGCTTCCATATTCATCAGAAATGTCTCAATATTCACTAGAATTGCTTATATATTCATCATAATTGCTTCTATATTTATCAAATTACTTTATGGTCTAAATTCATTTTTTTGCTTCCATATTCATCAGAAATGCCTGGATATTCACTAGAATTGCTAATATATTCATAAGAATCGCTCCTATATTTATCAAATTATTTTATGGTCTAAATTAAATAGTTTTGCTTCTATATTCATTAGAAATGTCTCGATATTCATGAGAATTGCTTATATATTCATCAGAATTATTCCTATATCTATGAGATTATTTTATGGTCTAAATTAATTATTTTGTTTCTATATTCATCAGAAATATCTTGATATTCACCAGAATCGATTATAAATTCATCGGAATTGTTCCTATATTTATATAATTATTTTATGGTCTATATTCATTAGTTTTACATATGTATTCATAAAAAATGTCTTGATATTCACCTGAATTCTGATAAATATATAAACAATTCTGGTGAATATATAAGTAATTCTGGTGAATATCGAGACATTTCAGATGGATATGGAAGCAAAAAAAAATGAATAAAGACCAATAAATAATCACATAAATATAAGAGCAATTCTGATGAATATATATGCAATTCTGGTGAATATCGAGACATTTCTGATGAATACATAAGCAAAACTAATTAATAAAGACAATAAAATAATCTCATAAATATAGGAGCAATTGTGATGAATATATAAGCAATTCTGGTGAATATCGAGACGTTTCTCATGAATATGGAAGCAAAAATGAATAAAGACCATAAAATAATCTCATAAATATAGAAGCAATTCTGATGAATATATAATCAATTCTGGTGAATATCGAGACATTTCTAATAAATATGGAAGCAAAAAAAATGAATAAAGACCATAAAATAATCTCATAAATATAGAAGCAATTCTGATGAATATATTAGCAATTCTAGTGATCTCTAGGCATTTCTGATGAATATAGAAGTAAAAAAAATGAATTTAGACCATAAAATAATTTGATAAATATAGGAGCAATTATGATGAATATATAAGCAATTCTAATTAATATTGAGATATTTCTGATGAATATGGAAGCAAAACTAATGAATTTACACCACAAAATAATCTCATAAATATATGAGCAAGTCGGATGAATATATTAGTAATTCTAGTGAATATCGAGGCATTTCTGATGAATATTGAAGTAAAAAAAATAAATTTAGACCATGAAATAATCTCATAAATATAAGAGCAATTGTGATGAATATATAAGCAAATATGGTGAATATCGATATATTTCTGAAGAATATGGAAGCAAAACTAATGATTTTGGACCATAAAATTATCTCATAAATATAGGAGCAATTCTGGTGAATATATAAGCAATTCTGATGAATATTGAGCATTTCTGATGAATACAGAAGTAAAAAAAATAAATTTAGACCATAAAATAATCTCATAAATATAAGAGCAATTGTGATGAATATATAAGCAATTCTGGTGAACATCGAGACATTTCTGATGAATACATAAGCAAAACTAATGAAGAAAGACTATAAAATAATCTCATAAATATAGGAGCAATTGTGATGAATATATAAGCAATTCTGGTGAATATCAAGACATTTCTGATGAATATGAAAGCAAAAAAAATGAATAAAGATCATAAAATAATCTCATAAATATAGAAGCAATTCTAATGAATATATAATCAATTCTGGTGAATATCGAGACATTTCTGATGAATATGGAAGCAAAAAAAAAGAATAAAGACCATAAAATAATCTCATAAATATAGAAGCAATTCTGATGAATATATTAGCAATTCTAGTGAATCTCTAGGCATTTCTGATGAATATGAAAGTAAAAAAAATGAATTTAGACCATAAAATTATCTCATAAATATAGGAGCAATTATGATGAATATATAAGCAATTCTAGTGAATATTGAGACATTTCTAAAAATATGGAAGCAAAACTAATGAATTTAGACCACAAAATAATCTTTGAAATATATGAGCAATTCAGATGAATATATAACTAGTTCTGGTGAATATCGAGGCATTTCTGATGAATATTGAAGTAAAAAAAATAAATTTAGACCATAAAATAATCTCATAAATACAAGAGCAATTGTGATGAATATATAAGCAAATCTGGTGAATATCGATATATTTCTGATGAATATGGAAGCAAAACTAATGAATTTAGACCATAAAATTATCTCATAAATATAGGAGCAATTCTGGTGAATATATAAGCAATTCTGATGAATATTGAGCATTTCTGATGAATGCAGAAGTAAAAAAAATAAATTTAGACCATAAAATAATCTCATAAGTATAAGAGCAATTGTGATGAATATATAAGCAATTCTGGTGAATATCGAGACATTTCTGATGAATACATAAGCAAAACCAATGAATAAAGACTATAAAATAATCTCATAAATATAGGAGCAATTGTGATGAATATATAAGCAATTCTGGTGAATATCAAGATATTTCTGATGAATATGAAAGCAAAAAAAATGAATAAAGACCATAAAATAATCTCATAAATATAGAAGCAATTCTGATGAATAGATTAGCAATTCTAGTGAATATCTAGACATTTCTGATGAATATGGAAGTAAAAAAAAATTATCCTGAAGGTCTGTCTTGTTGATATAGGGGAGCAGGCTGTGATCCCTGAAGGAATCAGCAAACATGTCCATACAAGTAAATATCTGATTGCTGGGGGCGTAGCAGGAGCAGCTTCTCGAACTGCAACAACACCCCTTGATCGTCTAAAGGTGGTCCTGCAAGTTCAGACTACATAGGCTCATATTATGCTTGCTATTAAGAAAATATGGCATGAGGGCCGTTTCAGGGGTTTCTTCAGGGGCAATGGTTTAAATGTCGTAAAGGTAGCACCTGAATCCGCTATTAAATTTTACGCTTATGAAATGATCAAGAATATGATCAGGACTGTTAATGGAGGAGACAAGGTTGACATAGGCACTTCAGGGAGACTGTTTGCTGGAGGAATGGCTGGCGCAGTTGCACAGACTGCTATATATCCACTTGATCTTGTGAAGACCAGATTACAGATTGAGGGTGGAAAAATTCCTAGTATCAGAAAACTGTCAAAGGACATATTAATTCAGGAGGGACCCCGAGCTTTCTACAAAGGCTTGGTGTCATCTCTTCTTGGCATTATTCCTTATGCTGGTATTGACTTGGCTGCTTATGAAACCTTAAAAGATATGTCCAGGACGTATATACTTCAAGACAGCGGTATGCACATTCGTCACCCATGTCTGATTTTGCAACTTCCTATAAGTTCACTTATCCATCTTGTGTATTGCTCTTGATAGATTATTTCTGAATATCATTTCAAATTTTCCATCAATGTAGAACCTGGACCATAAAATAGAAGCAATTCTGATGAATATATAAGCAAATTTGGTAAATATCGATATATTTCTGATGAATATGGAAGCAAAACTAATGAATTTAGACCATAAAATTATCTCATAAATATAAGAGCAATTCTGATGAATATATAAGCAATTCTGGTGAATATCGAGCACTTTTGATGAATATGGAAGTAAAAGAAAATAAATTTAGACCATAAAATAATCTCATAAATATATGAGCAATTTTGATGAATATATAAGCAATTCTGGTGAATATCGAGAATGGGGTTTAACACGTTTTATTGTTAAACACAAAAAATGACGTCGTTTTGGTAAAATATGAAATGAAGGCACGCAAGAATTGTATGAAACGACGTCGCGCGAGGGAGTAGATACTCCCGGAGTACACAAGAATTTGCCAGGATGTATGGGTTGATCTGGATTGCAACAAAATCTGCCCGACATTTTCCGTTGAATAAAATTCTGCACTGTATTTTATTTTGCAGTAAAATCATGCAGAGTTTGGTTTCTTATAGACTAAAACACTCTTTTGTATTATTTGGTGCAGGTGAAGGATGATAAGGTATGTAAACAAAGATTAGTTCTTAGAGATATGTTACGTCACACATCAATTGCCTTTTTTCTCTCTTTTTCTTTGAAATATAAATGTTGATGACAGCGGCTCTCGGAGCTAAATCAGCCTCGAGTGCATTCAAAACCAGCTAAAACGCTACTCCGATTCAATGGTGTTGTATTTCATAAAGAGGATGTGTACACAACGAGGGATTTTTGTGTGTGTAGTCAAGAATCGTCATACTTGACTAATTACATGGCGCGTTGAAAATTTAAAAATTTTCAAATCCAATGGTGAATTAAAATGTGGCGCTTTGACTTTTGAACGCCCCATATGCCTATTTAGATTGATGATTGATGGTGTCTCCATTTCATCTGGTATACTATGTTCACCCAAGAATAGCTCGCACATAATGAAGAGTAGAGCGCCGCCTGCTCATCTCTTCTCCATCGAACCCTGCCCACTTCATCTCATCCATTGCAATGGAACTTCGAATGCTTTCGGTCCATGTCCACAACTATTCATGACATTGTCAAAACGAATTTATTTGGTTTGGAGGAGCTGCTAGGCCATCACAAACGGACCAGTTTTGTGAGAAAGGGAGGTCGTATAAGTTGGCAGTAATAACAAGCAATAGCTACATTTTTCTTTTGGTAACAGCTTATGGCATTTTGAATGGGGAGCATTATTTGGATTCATTCTGAAGTGGTGAGTAAATAATTTCTGCGTATTTCTTTTCGTACAAAAGTTAAATATATGATTGTTAATTAAGCATATTGGGTATAATACGTAAATAATATATACCCACATGAAAAAGTGAAATTGTTATATTGAGCATTCATTCATGTGCATACACGCTGCATCATGTCTGCAACGCTTGTTTCGCGAATTATCGCGCTTGTTATATGATTGATTTATGATCCGGATCGGCAGTGACAACTGTCTGGCCAAAAAGGGTCTAGTCAAAAAGGGCATATCCAGAAAAGGCTTACGTCGCAGTTCATCTTGTCACGCATACACATTTGCATTCGGCCAAAAAGGGCCTAGCCAAAAAGGGCTCATGACGCAGTTCATGTCAGTCACACATTCACGTTTGCATTTGACATATGACATTATGATGTGATGTAAAAGAAATATATGTGCCAACAAAATAATAAATAACCCCTACGTACACAATAAAAGTACGAACGGTGAGCGAGCCGCACGTGATGAATAAAATATTAATCAATATTATAAGTTAAAAGGAATCCCCCATTCGGCTCGTCAAATACGTAGCGAGTTGTTTACTCATAGAGTTAGGCTTTTGACTCACCCCCAATATTTAAAATTTTCTCTTCAGATCAGTAGTTGGTTAATGACGACGGTGTTTGAGTTAGCAACGAGCAAGCTTTTCGGTACAGTGCCATCTAGTCTTCAGTCAATTTCTTTCAGCCATTAGATATTAAATTTTGTTATTTTTTTTCATCTCCTTTAGTTTTCGCTCCGATGTACTTGGGTAAGATTTTGGGTTGATTTTGAATAGTTTAAATCTATTGAATTTTATTTTATTTAGAGAGTATGTTGAACCTTTGACTTTGACTTTTCTTCGCCGAGACATGTTTGACTGAAAATCAAAAAATCAAGTCAAACATCATCGGGATCCACATTTTTCGGATCGTGACAAACATAGACATGGTTGGGTGGGACGAGATCACTAGTTGAGGAAGGGGATTACCAGGTTTACAGCCCCAACAATTGAAGCCTTGCAAGCTTAGCTGGCATGGAACGTTTTTGGAACTGAAGTGGATTTTGGGGTAAATTTATGCTCATTTTGAAAAAGTTAAATGATGCAACGCTGCGTATTTTTATGTAGAAATTCCAGTGCACATGAGTGAGTCATAGTCGCTCAAAAATAATAGAAAAAATAAAAAAATAAAAAGCAGACGAGCCACAGAATGCATATTATTTTTAGGGTTCCAACAACTTGCATGAGAGTTGTTAATGTCTACCCCACTGCGTACCAATAAACCCACATCACACAAAAGTTGCAACCCCAAAACAAACACATAGACAATGATATGATTAATTATTAATGTCTTATACCAACACAAAACACAATGTTGGCCACAACCTAATCTCGTAGTTTTCGCTATTGTTCATGAAAATCGGTTCTTTAAACAAAATTATAGATTTATATAGCAAAGCTTACAAGAAGAAGGTGACAAGCAAACAAGTAGGGGGACAAATTAGTATTGGTAGTTTAGCGAATTGGTTCTTTGATGGTCCACAAAATTGGTCGGCTCTGGAGTTGTATGGTCCATTTATTTCTTGTGACAACTCTATATCCTACATCAAAAGCAACAACTTTATGTGACATTGACTTGGAGAGAAGTAATCTGCCGGTAGTAACACCGAATTCAACATGTCATATTTTCATACACGTTGATACACACATGGCCAAACACTTAGGCTGTGGCTAGGCTCTCCGCTGATGCTACCAACGGATTCTAGAGTAGGGTAGTGAAGAAGAAAAAGTCGGTGTTATAGGTTGTGAGAGTATATCAAGGGCCACACACATGTGAAGCTTATATCATCTTGATCGATAATATTCATCTAAAAAAAGACTTCATTAGATGAGAAATTAAGGAGTTCATCCATAAGAGGATAAGGATTTCTGCTTATGTGATTAAGACGACGATGTAAAAGAAATATGGATTTGATATCTCATACCTGAAAGCAAGAAGAGGGCGACATAAGGCTTTGGAGCTATTATTTGGAAATTGGGAGAAGTTATTCGAGTTGTTACTTTCATATATGGACATTGATTGTAGGTAGAACCTGGAATCCGTGCTATATTGGAATTTAACTCCAAGAAACCCTGAGTTGGTTTACGTAGATAGAGTATTCTGGGCATTTACATCAGCCATTGAGGCTTTCAAAACCTGCCGACCTGTTCTTTCTTTTGATGGCAACCATCTGTATGGGAAGTATATAGGAACTTCGTTGATTTTGTGAGTGTTGATGTGAACAACCATGCGTTTCCAGTTGCATTTGGCTTAGTCAAGGGAGAGAACAATGAAAGTTAGAGATGGTCATGGGCTAAATTAGAAGGAGTGTGACAAATAAAGATGGACTATATGTGGTATCTGACAGTCATGCAGGCATATTGAACATCATGCGAACCCCAGATTGGTCACCTTCCAGTGCATATCATCATGTATGTGTTAAATATTTTGCTCTTAATTTCATGACTAAAATGCGCAATATCAATCTTAAAATGTTTATAAGGCAAAGTGCTTATCAGAATCAGATAAGAAAGTTTGATGAGATGTTCAGAGTCTTGATAGACTACTTAAGAATGTACCCCAAGTTGTTAGTTGGTTGTTTCCTATGCCGGTGGAGAAATCGCCATTGGTATACGATGAAGGTGGAAGGCGTTGGGGGTCCATGGCGACAAATGCTAGTGAGGTGTCCAATGGTGTACTTAAGAGTGGAAAAGATTTACCATCACCGCATTAGTCCATTACTCATTCAAGCAGTGCAACTCATATTTTGTATCTTGTAGGGAGTGTTTTGCCAATCACACTAAGTGTTTCACTCCAAAAATTGAGACTGTGATACGTGAGATGGTGGATAAAACATTAAGCCATGAGGTGACCTTGTATAATGTTTCTTGTGTTGAAGCTTCTGTTAAGACATCTAGCACAAACTGTATTCATACGGTGAATACCATCATGAAGACTTGCTCTTGCGGGAAGTGGAAAGCATTTCACTATCCATACACGCATATACTATCTACATGAGCAAAAGTCAGAGTTTTGAAGTACACAGGTGTGGCTGAAGAGTATTCCATGTGGACATACAACAAGATTTGGGGTTCCGTTTTCATTCTATTTCAGATAAAGTGTATTGAAAGGCTCTATGACCGGTTGTCCATCACACAAACCCATTATTTACAAGACCGGCTACTAGAGGTCATGATCATTCGCGAAGACGGTCTAATGAGATGGAAGAGAGGGGTAATCCATGTCAAAAACCTACTACTACAACCATGAGGAATAAGAAAGTGTGTGTTATGTGCCAACAAGTTGGGCACAACTGTGTTAGCTATGAACTTACACTAGAAAATTAGTTTTGATGTTGTTGCATGTCTTGGAGATTTGCCTTCTTTGGATTTCGAACTTGTATTATTTTGGTCTAGAACTTATTCTATGTATTATTACAACTTTGAAGTCCGTTTTTATGATTGCTTGTATACATTCATACTATAGTTCATTACAGTGCGCACACGTAGAGCAGCTGTTGGTTCACAGCGAGGTAGGAGAGCTCAGAAGAGTTCTTCTCTTATAGTTGATGTCCTTTCATTGATGGATAATCCGACTCCTATCGATCTGTCTGTCTGGACGGTCCAGGCCACTCATCGTACCACTTGGATATGGGATGGCTATTATGTGTAATGTGCGACATCACTGCCTCTGAGAAATCAAAAAGTAGAATATTGCTGAAAACAAACCAAAAGATATGATAGTGTTAATATAAAATTATGAAAAGAAGGCAACCTTGAAAAAATCACCTAGAGAGAGGTGAGCCTCTATCTGCTTGTCAAACTCGTCAGATCAGATTAGTGACAAGCACCGGCCAGAAGCCAACGGATGATCCAAAATATATTTTCAGCATTTTTCGATGGACATTCATAAAACAGAGCATTGTGACAGGTCCTTCCTGACTTTCTGAAGACTCTGAGCAATTCCATAAAAATGGACTACATGATAGGATATAAAAAAATAAAAATGAATGCATTCACATTTGGTCTCAAAAAAATTTTGTATATGGTTAAGAGTTTTATGAATAATTTCATTATACTAATGTAAATAATAATTTATAATTATTATTTTTGATTAAATATATATGTAATTAATTGAATCATAACCATTCTCATACAAAATTTAATATGTTATTACTGTCGTTGTTCTATTGTTTTAATAAATTAAAATATAGATTGCTATTGTTTCAATTTATAAACATAGTAGTTTCTTTGCCTTATACAAATTTAAGGAAAGGTGCATGACACGAATGGCCTCCTCCATCTTTGGGGGCTCTGGACTTTCGCTCATACTAGCCAAACTTATGGATC